>BMAO01036907.1:0-221108 GCA_019973975.1 Trichonephila clavata
CTTGTAACGAAATGGTAATAGAGCGCCCTCTACTGGCCATGTGAACACTTAACCAGTCAGCCTGCGACCTCGGGGAAGGAGGATGTGCCAATGTCCGCCCGCGCAAACCCCTTATATTTGTATTTTCCTGTTTTATGTAATTGTAACCGTGCTCAATTAGAATGTACCACAATTAAAATTATTTGAGCTAGCCGCCGGAGTTATTTTTGAGTATCGGTTAAAAATGTCGCCCAACTTACGGCCCGAATAATTATTTAATTTTAATATGACTACTAGTCTAACAAAGTTATCAATATTCTGAACTGCTAGTTCATGAAGAAGTTTAAAAAGTAATTTCTGAAATTGTAGCTACCGGCTACGAAGAAATTTTCGGATTACTAGAAAATTTATATTTTCTACCGGGAAATTAGAAACTTTGGATTGCATTCGTCTTCATGGAGCATCAGCTAAGTTTCTTTTCATTTGTTTCTGATTCATTTTGATCTTTAATTGAATTTTACTTGCGTTTTTATATTTTATGGTATAAATAGATAATAACCATGATTTATTAGTCTATTTCATTTGAGTAATTCTTTTCCCTAGTAAGGAAACTCTTTTACTTTTGATCATTTCCTGGGATTTATGACTATTAGTGTAATTGTCTGGGGAACTTCTTACCCCCAATTCTGAACTTGAATTTCCATTGCTTGTTCGTTCATGAACAAGATGTTTTGTTACTAAGGGTCCCCCCGATTTTCTGTCTCTCACCCCTTGCCTGGTGAAAATCAGACATTCTTTTTTTTTCTCTTGTTCATTTTACTTGGAAACTCGGAATTCAGCATCCGCTGTTCGTTTTGTAAAATTTGTTTATCCTCGATATTTTTCACTTTTTTTTGTTGACTCTTTAAGTTACTTGTGACGCCAGAGTGTCCCGGAAATTGATATTTCCTATTTAGTATTATATTGCATGTGTTTTTTTTTATTGAATTTTAGTGTTATGAAATTGTGTTTTATTTTCAACTATATTGAAGAATTTTGTTCATATATAAAATATATGTGAATTAAATGAAAGAAATTATTTTCTTTTTTTGTTAACAAAAAGTATAGTAGAAAAGTTTTTTTTTTATTAAAAGATTCATGCATAGGTTTTGTTTTGACTTTGAATTTCATCAGAATTTCTTTTATATGTAATTATTTTTACTTTCAAAGCTAAATTTTTGCATTCAGTCAAATATCTACAAAACAGTATTTTATTCCTTCAAAGGAATAGTTTATATGTTGTTTTGGTTAAGTGCATCAGAATTTCTGTTTATCTGAATTTTCATTTTGTTTTCGAAGTTTAGATTTTCTATATCCTGTCAAACATCTATAATAATATATTTTTTAATAGTATTGTGTTCGAATATCCAATTCTTATATTTTAGTGATTAGTTGATGCTCAAGTTATAAAGGTTAACTATTTTAAAACTAAATTAACTGCATTTAATTTGTGGCTGTCGGATTTTATAATTGACCCTTTTTTCCCCTCAAAAGTTAAAAACAATGGCGTATCTTGCTAAAGCGCGCAAAGAGGACTTAAAAACACTAGCTACAGAATTGGGCCTCGAAGTAGGAGAAATAAAAAATAATAGATTTTAAAAATTTAATCATTACTTCGAAAGACTACGATGAACAGTTTACTAAAACTCTTCTAGAAACCATTATTACACGAGGGTTCAGGCAGAACGTGAGGAAGGAGGAAAATGAATACAAACGAAAACAAGACGAACTGAATTTAGAACTAGAACGCATGAAGTTAAGCATGACTGCTACTTCTTCAACTAACACTAGTGCTGCCGCAGAGAAAATAAATATCCAGCACCTCATACCCAGATTTGTGGAAACTTCAGACATTTCCACCTATCTAAAAATATTTGAAAGGCAGTGTGAGCAAGTTAACATAGGGGAAGTCGATTATGTAACACACCTTCTACCAGTGTTACCTATTGATATTTCCAATATTATCTTGCGGGAACCTAAGGAGAAATTAGGAAATTACCAGCACATTAAGCAAGTGCTGCTCCAACGATTCAAGTTGAGTGCTGAATCGTTTCGAATTAAGTTCAGTACTCATCAAAAACAACCCGAAGCTCTGTGGAAGGACTTCGCGTATGAGCTAAACAATTACTTAGAAGAATGGCTACATAGCCTAGAAGTGAAAGACTTTAACTCCTTAAGATTTGGTTCTTACCGATCGCTTAAGAGAAGAGTTTCGAGGGACGTTAAAGAACATTTCGTGGATATCTGGGAGATATTAAAAGCTCATCTGAGCTAGTACAAAATTAGACGATATGAAATTGTCGAGGTAAGACGTCGAAACATAAAGTTTTACCAGACGTAAGAAGAACTTCTTTCCCCTCAAAAACAAATAAACAAGTAGTATTAGAACGGGGGATAAGGCAAAGGAAGCACCAAGAAAACATTTGGAGGGCATTCGCAATTTGAAAGCCGAACTCCTCTGTCCTGCTATGGATGTGGAAAGCCCGGTTACATCAAGTCAAAATGCCCTGACTGAATCCTTCAAAGGGTGATCCAGCTCACTTTGGAATTCTGCGAGTTAACAGTCTCTCTCCTTCCAACAGAAATGCTGTACTAGGATCAGCATAAATGGAGTCTCAGGAACTGCATTTGCGGACAGTGGTGCAAGTCATTCGATTGCAGGAGAAACCTTTACAGTATCCTTCGCAACAAGGAGCTGCTTTTGAGAAGACAGTCATATCCCTATCCTTTGCTGATGGAATCGTTACTCAGAAAGAAGTTCTACGTACATTTCAAACTGTCCTTCTGGAAGGCAGAAAGTTTAAAACCCCCTTTATTATTTTGCCTGAAGCCAAAACAACCCCACTCTACTTGGAGTTGACTTTCTCAAAATGCGGAATAGTACTAAATTTCAGAAAGAACTGTTGGACTTTTTGTGACGATTCCCGAAAATCGTACAATTTCGTAACGCCTTACCAGAGTACATCTGTTAATGTACTTCCTGTGGCGATAAAAAACTGTCAATTACGGGAAGATGAAGGACAAGAACTCCCTGGTTCTCAGCGTGTGGAACTTGATAGCTTGCTTAAAAATATCACTCTATCTTCGAAGTAGGGGAGAAGCTACTCCATTTATCGACATAGCATCAACACTGAACACAACCGACCAATTTCAGTGCCTCCCTACCGGATGAGCAGCCAGGAAGGAGCTGTTGAAGAAAGAGATAGTTCTCTGCTGCAACAAGGCATCGTAGTAGATGTGAATCTCCGTACGCCTCTCCCGTTGTTTTTGATTCCAAAACCAAGAATTGAAGAGAACAAGATCAGCGAAAGGCCTTCTATGATAAAAGACATCGTCCTAGTCCCTTGTATCATCCAGGTGATAAGGTCTGGGTAACCCTTCACCCCTTACAATGCTGCCCGAAAGAAAACAGCTAAATTCATGCCTAAAAGAGATGGGCCTTATATTATTGTGACTCAACGCTCTCCGACGACTTATGAAGTGGCAAATCCAAACAACCCACATGAGGTTCTGGACCTTATCATTCATCTGCTCTTCGTCCATGCATAGACAAGGAAGCCACTCCAGTGATGCTCTCAGAAAAGGGGAAGACCCAGAAAGACAACTCTGCTGGTTCCTCATCGAGGACGATACCTAGGAACCAGAGGGGGAGTGTAACGAATGGTAATAGAGCGCCCTCTACTGGCCATGTGAACACTTAACCAGTCAGCCTGCCACCTCGGGGAAGAAGGATGTGCCAATGTCCCCCGCGCAAACCCCTTATATTTTGTATTTTCCTGTTTTATGTAATTGTAACCGTGCTCAATTAGAATGTACCACCAATTAAAATTATTTGAGCTAGCCGCCGGAGTTATTTTTGAGTATCGGTATATGCTTGAATTTTACAAGTCAGTCTGTAACGAGTTATTTTGCAGGCTTCATTCTTAGAACTAACTTGGAGTTTTAAGGTGAATGAAAGTTTTACAGTCAATTTTTTACCTACAGATGAAGTGTGATACGCAAATGCCACAGTACTGTATAAATTTATCAGAAATGTAGTTAGTAAGAAATGATAATTAAATAAATTATAGTTTAAAGGAAACTAAAAAACACACTTTTTACAGTTAATTGAAACTAAGTTGTAAGCTAATCTTTCAGCCACCAAATCTGGAAATGGGATCTCGCCAGATGTGGGAAGTGATCTGGAAATGGGAAATCATTAAGCCTGATGATCCTCATCAGGACAATGGAACAAAATTATTAAATTATTGTATTGCCATCAGTCCTAGACAGGTGAGCAAATTTCGAATTAGTCTGACATTTCAAATTGGGTAAAAATTGAGTTCAAAGATTCCGTTACATATAAGCGAAGCAAGCTAAAGGGTGTTAAAAATGGGTGACTACGTATCCGACTTAGTGCTTTTTTGGTCGAATAATTATTGCAAGGAAATATTCTTTACGTATTACTTTGAAACTTGATATGAATCGGCATCGGAGGGATTGCTACAATGACTTACATCTCTGTTCACTGGTATAAGATAAGTAAAGTTTAATTTATAAAGTTGATGTCCTCTTATGAAAGTAATCTGATTGATAAATAAATGTCTTTAAGAATGATTTGTGTTTAGGATTTGTGTAATGATTTCTATACATCTTCTTACACGTTGGGTTGAAGTAAAATCTTATGAATATCGAAGCTTTGGAGTTAGCTATATAGACTTATGGGGATGTAAAGTCTATTTGTGGACTCATCAGTGAATAAGATGGTTTTCAAGAAATATCTGCTTCAGTGCTGTTTTAGTGTCTCTATTTTGTCTATAGTGGAAATCTAAAGAATAAGAAAAAAAAAGATTTTGTTAAACTAATAATGAATAAATATTTTAATATGAGCATCAAAATATTAAAAAGACATGAACGAACATTGTAAGGCGTAATTATAAATTTCAGTCAATAACTATATCAGTGAACTTTCTATGATCGTAACGAATGCATCGTGACGAATATAAAGAATAATATTAAGTGCAGTACTTTAATAGAATGATTATATGTAAATTAGATCTAAAATCTTTTCTAGCAAATTATCAGAAATGAAGATATTTAATGTAAAATAAGTCCTTTTTAGCATTGTCATAACATTCAGTTTTCCAAAAGTATGATAGTGAACACATGAGAATCTCCTTTTTAACACCTTATAAATCATTTCTTCCTCTTCTCTTTCATCTATGCATTTTTATATATTTACAACCTGTAAAGTTCTAGACTTTACTTGAAAACTCTAAAAAGTGGTGATAACTTTTTATTATGTAATAATTTGTATTGTGCTTGAAATACTTTTTTTTACTGCGACTACTGACACGAGCATTTTCAATCATTAACCCCAATAATTATTGCTATACTTATTACAAATGAAACAAGTACAAAAATTCATTACTAAGTATCAATTTTACTGAAATAATATTATTTACTCTAAAAGTTTTACATTCAATGTACATATATATAGTTGTTGTTTTTTAATCATTCTGTAATGAATGATAACGATTTCGAAAAGAAAGCTTTGATCCTGAAAACACAATGTTTCAGTTGAAAGAATATAATACGACTTTGAATACTGTTACAAAAATAAATTTATAAAATTTAGTCATTTTTTTATTTATCGTTAAGAGGCCAAATTTTTGCCCTTATGTCTTCTGTAAACTTTGAACAGCTACACTAGCCTAGAGGTCATGGTCGTAAATTCTTGTCTTAGTTATGTCAAATCGCGGGCTTGAATCCTGGTAACACTGAAGTCCTTCCATGTAGAAGAACTAATGTACATAAATCTGCCATAGCTCAAAACCCTTGCTTTTACTTGGTGTGGAAGTTTATGTGTAGGGTTTCAAGTCAGTTGTCCTCGTCTCTTGATCGAGGCTCCATCATATGAGACCCCGCACCAACAGCCCTTGCGTTTCTTTAGAGGGTGATGCTAATAAAAAAATTAAGTCCACAAATGTGTTATGTGTGCGGCAAGGACTTTTAATTAGCTTTAAATTAACAGAACATTGTGTGTTGTATTTTTCTTTAACTTACAATAGCTATGATTATCGATGATTTAAATCATAGGTTCTCAACGTGGGTGATAACGCCCCCTTATGGGAGTTTGAAGCTTTCAGGAGGGGCAGTAAAGACCCAGAAAAGTTAGGGGGTGTTGGGATGGCACGCGGAGGATCTTGGACAGATTAACCAAATAAGTCAAAAAAAGACTAAAAAGACATTGATTTTTTGTACTAACAAAAGTAAACTAATACTGTTTTTACCTTATGTTGATTGTATGTATGTATTTAAATCGTTTCTGTATCTCATGTATAAAAATTCACATATTTCGGTAGTTCGAGAAATGGATGAAAAACTTAAAGATTGATTATATTACATTCAAACCTAAATTAAATTAAGTGATGTAGTATATTTTAATTTATGTAGTGCACGTGTTGCCTTTGTCTGTGAGCAGTAGGAAAAATGTTTCATGCACTGTATTTCATTACATATATTATCCACGAAACTTAATTAAATATGTTAACCAGGAATTAACATGTGATTCTTTAAAGGCTGAAAATATCAATTTATAATTATTTTGAAAGCAATATATATAGTTTATTATGAATTACTTTGTATCATCAAAATCCCTGTCTGTCTTTATAACAGGTAAGCTAAAACTTTTTTATTGAACTCTTTTAAATGAAGAAGAAATTCAGTAGAGTTTAAATTTCCCAACAATATCCTATTTATGCTAAAATATATAATATTACTCATTTAAATATATTTGTGGTAATAGCTATTTCAGTTTCACAAATAAAAAAATTGGAGCTTTAGAAAAAAATTAATTTAAAAAATATATTCTATTAGTAATAGAATACTTTTTTAAAATTGTTTTTTCTTGTTTTGTTTTCTCTTGTTTCTCTTGTTTTCATCATGTATTATGTACACTCTTATTTCTCTAGGGTGGGAAGGGGCAGAATGGAAATATTCACTAGAAAAGGAGGAGCCAGTTCAAAAAAAGTTGGAATCTATGATTTAAATTCTTAAAACATTTTAACTAAAATCAATTTTTTTTTTTAGAAATAACATTTTTCTAAGCAGAGAAATATTTCGAAAAGTAAAATTATCCTCCATCATTCTATCGCAATGAGGTGCGAATAATGTTAATAAAAAAAAACTCAGACATAAAAAATCAGTTTTATTTCCTTCATTTTTATCTCTTAAATGAGAGGAAGTTTCTGGGAAATTTCAATCCGGAATGACTATTACATTCCTGCTCCATCATCTAGATGGGGACAATATGAAGCTAGCCGTCACTGTCCGTGTGAAGTTGATGCTCTGTCACACCAGCTTTTGAAAGTATTCATCAGAAAATGCTCAGAGCTTCTACTTCCTTGACAAGGTATTGTAAAGAAAAAGAGTGAGAGAGAGAGAAAAAAAGCTTATCAGTTCCTCTCTTAGCTTTGAAAATAGAGAGTTGATGTGAATTTTTCCAAAGGCGTCAACTTCAGTGCACAGGTCGGAAAATGCAAGGGAGCTATTTGCATTCTAAAGGGCTCTCTTGAGTATAAGCTAGCAAGAAGGCTCATGAATACCACGTTCTTAAGTGTGGATGTTATCAAGGGTAATGATGGGCTTTAAGAATTCATGTTGGAGCCATATTTCTCCAAACCTAGAACGAAATTGATTTTCGCTACTGAGTTTTATGACACTCAAAATAGATGATGCACTTCTTAAAGCTTCTAAAAGGAAATTTATAAAATTTAATTATGGAAAGAATAATGAAATGTGTTTTATAAGGTAATGTCCTCGAACGATTTTGAAATATTATATTTATGTTTTGGAAAGGTATTTGAGCGTAAATAAGATTATCAGTAATGGAAGTAAACCGTGAAATTTTTCGGAGTTGTTTTAATAATGCATACTCAAAGTTTTGTATGATTTGCAACCAGAAGCATTTTACATGAATTTTAATATTTTATATTTGATAACCTTCCTGAATATTCATAATCGAAAAGTACTTTAAATAAAGATAAAATAGCTAATTTATGTTGTTGAAGAAAAATGACTATATCGAGTTTATCATTCTCTAAACACGATAAGTTTATAAATACTTCTTACCACTGCATCTACTGTGGTTTTATGTACATTTATTTCAATAGAAAATAATCTTTTGACACCTTTTCACTTGGATGAAATAAAATAACTTTGGAAATAATAACTAACTTGTGAGAATAATAAATAATTGTTGAAATAATTAATTTTAATGTGTCCTTTGACAATCATCTTAGAAATAGTGCTATTAAAAGCTCCTTCATAGCTACAACAAACGCTTGAAAACATGTTACTTAAGACTATTTCTCTATATATTCATTTAGTTGATTGATTTAAATAAATTATATGTATATATGGAAGTACTGGTACATTTTCTACAATTACTATTAATTGATTTCTTAAGCCAATGAATCATATAAACTTTTATAATTATGATATGCAAGCTCATTTTTAACCTAATATATATAAGAGAACGGCAAATAATAACATGCTTCAATAAGAATAAATGTAGAAGTTTAATTGAATGAGCTTAGACGTTCAATTCCACTTCATTGTCAAAGACGTTTTATGCGATTAACAATCAAAAACTATTTTTTTTCGAGAAGTATATATTAAATCTATTGAGGTAGCCTTACAAGGAGAGTTTTCACCTTTTTATTTAGCAAGTAGTAAATAATTATTGTGAGGTAAACCAGTAATAAGTTTATTGATATTTAATCAATTTTTCAACATGCACACTGGCATGTTTTTTACAGCATTCTATTTTTGTCCTCTTTTTATCAGAGTAATTTTATCATTCTATGTAAAAAAAATATTGTCAAAATGAAGTAGTTTTCAATTTAATTGATTGTAAAACAGTGTTTTAATATACTCATTAATTTTTAAATTTTCTCATTCTTAAAATGCAATAAAATGCTGCTGAAATACACGTACCGAATAGTTACAAAAAGTTTTACATTTCCTTTTGTCCAAAAAAAATATTCAGCTTCAAAAAAATATTCCTGAATTCCTATCTTAAACAGTTGTATTTAATTAATTAAATATAGATTCTGATTCAGAAGGTAAAATAATTCATGACCAACAACAGAAAATAAAACTAAAAAAAAATTCTTGGAGAGATTTCTCGAAACAAATCAAGCGTTTTTTCTTTCCCCTTTATAAACTCATAATGAAAAAAACACACTCCTCGTTAAGAGAAAATGAAAACTTCCTCTGAATTTGGCTGTCCTAAATAAGCGAAGGATGGTCATCGATTTGTCCCTAAATGCGTATTGCGATCTCATGAACCCACTTCACATAGCTTCGCTCCTTCATTTTCACTTTCTTTCCACTCGATGATGACTGTATTTCTGATTTGCAAATTTTCGATTATCTTTCGTCAGTTTTCAGTTAGGATCATTAACAACGAAATGCAAAAGTTCATTTGAATTAATTACTGAAATATATTTGTACTGTTTATGAATGCATAGATGCCGTTTACCACCATAAACATGTGATTAGAGTTACCTGCTTCCTAAAATCTTTTTAAATCTTTTACACACTGAATTTCCTAAAATTCGTCATAATTCATAAGAAATTATTTGATAGTGAAATGGAGAAATAAATTCAAGTCGACAAATTCTTTAAGTGTTATATTAACACTAAAATAAAAACATTGAGAAAGTTAATTTACAAAAACGTGAATACAAAATCGCAGAAATCAATATATACTTTTGAATTAAGGAAAATGTTTAGAATATCAGTTGCTCATATGAATGCTTAATTTCTGCAATTTTTTAAACTATAAAACTAAAACTATAAGTGTATTAGTGAGCACAAAATTGGGTTCGATATATATCTTTAAAAAATTCGAATTAAAAACAATAGATGATAATAATGAATATATTTGTTTATTTAACTGAATCAGTTTTGAATGTCTATAAAAACTTTTTTCATTCAAAATCTTGCATTGATAAATACTGTACCAATAACAGGACATGATCATTACATAAAGTTTTTCATTTATAAATTAAAAAAATATATCATTCAAATAAAATAACATTTTAAAGACTTATAAGAAGCAAACAAGATGTAAATATGTTAATTATTCTACTGCTGGACGAGCATGTTTGACACTCTGTATATTTTAACAATTTATTTTGGAAAAATAAACTATTTAATACTCTACATTATTAAATATCTGATTAAACTCACTTGACTCTAAAAAGACAGAATATATCTCACAGAAAAATATACTCAATGAATATCACTACCTACATGGTGCTCAAAGCTACGGCTAATGACAGGCGTACAATCCAGCCCTTAGTTATGATGAATTTCATGGGCCTCTATCTGTCACTGCCGATCAGGTGGCATTAGCAACAATAACAGTTATTACCATTATTATTTGAAGTAGTAAATTTATTCTCAGAGATTCAGAAAGAAACCCAAACTGTGGCATAACGTCGTCTTTTAGAATTTTTAAAGATTTTTGCATGCCAGTTTCAGAATATCTGGATCCTTTACTTCTTACTATTCTTGAGAAGTGAATTTTTTTAATAAAACTTTAAAAGTAAACCAGAAATGTGCAACTGAATTTAGACCAAATTCCTTTGAATTTAGACATGTTCTAAGGAATGTATTACATTGTATAATTATCATTGGAAATTAAAATTTAATTAGAATTGAATTCCTGGTATCATTTTAAATCATTAAACTGAGTTTATTTGTGTTACAAATTTTGATTTAAAATAATGTCTACTTCATATCAGCAGCTGTTCCTTGAAATTTGCCGTTGTCCTCATTACCAAGTCCTCATGTCAAGTCCCACAGTTCCCATTACCATTTGAATTAGTTATTTCACGTAGAATAGTTAATTTCAATTCCTGAGTTGTATAAAGCCTCCCACCGTAGACTTTCTTCAATTAAAGACAGTTTCATCGGAACTAAACACATGTTGTTTGAGGCGAACAACTCTCAGACTAAGACTTGAAAATGTTTCTCATGTACTCGTTTTCAAGAAACAGTCACAGACGCTAATTCGCGCAGTTTAAATCAGAGTATAAAATCGATCTCTTTTATACATATCACTAAAATTTACTGTGGATAATTTAGAGAGAATATTTTTACCTTATTTCCTTGCACCTTTAACCTTCTTGGAATGATTTAAATGTACAATACAAAATTTAAAAGGAAACCAAAGACATATTAAACTTCAGTTTATGTAGTATTACGTTGTTATAGAATAAAATATACGTTTCTTTTAACAGATTGAGAACAGATTGAGAACTCTAAGAATTGATTAATAAATACGTTTAATGTATTATAAACTATTAGAAACATGCGAGAAAACAAATAATTCATCCATAAGCTAACGCAAATATGGAACAATTTTACAAAATAAGTTGCTAGGCAGTAAGTAGGATAATATGCAACTTCAAAATTAGATAACTGGATAACTGTAACGATAATAAGTTACTAATTTATAAACTATGTATAAAAGAAAATAGGTGGACTGATCTAGTAACTGGTCGAACTGCTTTAATCCTTAAAACCTTATGAATTACGATATCTTTAATTTTTGAGTTAATTTGAATGCACTAGAACAGGAGGTGTGTAATTATTTTAGCTCCGAGGCACATTACGGAATTGGAGGAAACCAGAAGCCGTATCTTAGAATGATTGCAATCATTACTTGAGTCTCTCAAAAAAGGCATAAATTGCATCATAAAAAGCTACAAATATGTCAAATAAAATAGCAGCAGTTTAATTTAATTCATTTTTGTGCTAATTTCGTACCTATAAAGGCAAGCATATTTAATTTTAGAATCGGTTAATGCAGCGTTTTCCAAAATGTGGGGCACCCACACCCCCCATGGGGCGTGATATCTCTACAAGGAAGGGTAACGAGTATATAGAAAAATCGGAAACAAAAGATTATTTTTAAAAAATTATTTATTTACTGAAATTAAGCATAACAAAATACATTCTGAAATAATATAAAATAAATTACACATTGTCACTGATGTAATAAACTTTTAAATGTATCAGAATACTGCATAAAGTATTTCATAATTAATTTAGCAATACTAGGTTAAGAACAAGATTAATGATTACCAGTGACCCCATGAACATGTTATAAAATTATATACACGAAATTGTGTACTTATCTTGAGAAAATTTGTTCTATATTTTTAATTAAAGACGTATTGTGTAGCCTTAGCGTCAAAGTATATTATTATTAAATTCAATACATTGAATTCAATGAGGATGATGAAAATTTTGATTGGAATTTGAGTCTCAAATATTAAAAGTTTGAGAAGCAATCAGTTATTGCGAGAAATGTCCCTACCACACTTTTCTACAATATTTTTGAAATCAAGAGTGAGAATGCTTGTCGAAATCCTCATCACAGCCTTCAAGTTAAGGACAACCAACTTGTATTTATATTCTCTATTCCTGATCTTCATGCAAGAAACACTTTGCTCACAAATATATGCTGCCCCAAACATAGAGAAAATTTTCTGTCTATTTGGCTATTTTTTTTTTATTAATTTGGCAGGCCACACACAAAAAAAAATCTTTCCCCCATGCTATTAATTATGTTTTTTTGTTTGTTTATAAGAAATGCAAATATAACAGTAATGATTTTAACGTTGATATTTGTATGAGTTGAAAAAAGATTAATTTTTTTGTAAATGAAAAAAAAAAGATATTGATTTTTTTTTTATCCGAGATCACAGCCTAACGAAATCTATATATATATATTTCCAAGAACTCTAATTAAGAGCCCCAGCATTGAAAAGTAGTTTTTGATTGGAGGAAGTTGGATGCTCCATTCCATGAGAATTGGATCTGTTTGGGCAGATTCGACAAATGAGTGATAAGGCTGCCACCCAATGAAGATGGACTTAGACCAAATAGGACGTGGATGATTGTGATGTAGTGTTTTCGCCACCCGCAGGAGACTCCAGGGGTCCTCATGGGAGGGTCTCGTTTTCGAAAGATATGCTCTTCCTAACATCCCTTGCGTGATGTAAGAGGGGTCATGTATCTCAGGGTCCTCCTGCCTTACGGTTGATTCCGAAGAGTCATCAATAAGTCCATTATGCACCTACATTACGTCGTTCATCCATTCCGAATTAATCCACTTTCTGGCAGAACCCTATCTTAGATGAAAGACAACTTTCCACTACCAAAGTGAAATTTGATATCTCCTTCCTTAGACTAAATGTTTTTCCCCTGTTATACTCTAAGGAATGATACTAAAGTATATATAATGCTTTATATTAAGCATCTATTTTAACTGAAATAAAAAAAAATATTTAGAAGTACGTCACTCCAATTTAAATAATGAAATTAAGCTGTTAATTATTCCTAACTTCAATGGAAAATGTTCAAATGAAAATTGCAGAAGTTCCCATAATGACTTGTTCCCATATTTTAAAATCAGTATTTAAAGTTTTTTTGTGCTATATATAGTGCTTATAAAACACGACGAGGCATTTATATATATTTATTATTATTGTTTTGACATACGAAGCAATCCAATCATATTTTACTAAAGTGTTTATAAAATATTCGAGTGATTTATTTAATGGGGGAAAAGTTTTGTTCTTCTGTTTTTATCAATTTAAAATAATTTCACTAACCTTATTCTTAAGTTCCTGCATTTTTTTAAATACCCGTCATAAATGTTTCGCAATATTTAATTCTTACTGATTTTGGAAAAGTTTTTAAAACATCATGTACAATCACAATTACAAAATGGTTGTTTCTAAATACAGCATAAAAAGTGAGGAATGGCAATATTCAGACAATAATTTTCAGACCAGGACGATATTTTTTTATTAAGAGGATATCTAATACAAACAATAGTTATCGTTAGGAATGAATTATCACGAAACAAAACAATGACAATAAGTAAATTTTCTGAATCGTAATAAAAATAAAATGCAGCATTTCTAAAAAATATACTTAGATATAAGAAAGAAAAGTAATTTATCGTTTTTTTTATTTATCATAATGACAATTTACTCTAATGGTGAATTAACTCTATCACATTTAGTCTAAATATAAGTACTAATTCAGATCTGT
This sequence comes from Trichonephila clavata, assembly GCA_019973975.1. Taxonomy (NCBI): domain Eukaryota; kingdom Metazoa; phylum Arthropoda; class Arachnida; order Araneae; family Nephilidae; genus Trichonephila; species Trichonephila clavata. The sequence goes on from BMAO01036907.1 coordinate 14,140, forward strand.
CCAAAAATATATTAAAAACAGAGGATGTTTCTATTGATGGATTGTTTAATTACGTAGTAACGCAAGACAGCTATTAGCGAGAAATTTTTTAATTTTGAACTAAAGTTGAAGGACGAGGATGATACCTAGTCTGACTTTTCGTTTTTTTAATTTCCCCATCACTCCCCCTAACACACACACACAACATAAGAACTTCAGACCACAACATATTTAACGTACATTAGATTCGCTAGGCGTCTTCGGAATAACGATATCCAAACCTGTGCATATATGAGTGTGGTACCCCCTCTTAAACGAACCCTATTTCTTATGAACAAGGCGGTATCAGGGGCTTATAAAATACTGGTAAGAAGTGGAGAGGTAAATAGTCGTCTCAGGATAAAAGAATGGAAAAAAGTTTTCCCTCTTATTTCTCAGATTTTGTGCAGCAATTAATATATTTTAATGTACTTAAATATATTAGATTAAAAATAAAATTCTGTTTTTAAAAAATATATATATATTTTTTTTTCAACTCTTGTTAGATAACATTATTTTATCAGATTTATGGTCAGTAACTTTTTATATAAATATTCGGTTCAAGTAACGAATTTCTCAAATTAAGTAAATTTTTCTTCTTTCTAGTAATTTTGTTTTGAAAAAAAGAATTGACTAAATTTTGTTTTATTTTTAGCCATTCGGCAAGTTAAAATTTTTCCAAATTAGAAAAAATTGTGCTTGGATACATTAAAATTATTTTTCCTGCATTTGACATATTCTAAATATATATTTCTGTGGAGAAAAATTCAAAATGTATTTATTTTAAATTGCGTTTATACATACATATATATTCTTCCAATCATATAAATATTTTGATGCCCATAGCAAGCACTCAACTCCCATGCCCTTTTTAAACCCAATGACAGCCATTTAAACCAACTCTTTAAAACCAGTAAAAATGTTAAAAAATGAGATTTCGGATTGCATATTTTACACGTCAAATGCCAGAAGTGTCGAATAAATCAAACGCCTATCAAACACCCCGCATAATACATTAAACGAAACTACTAAGATTCTCGAACAAATTCAACGTCACACACCATATCCCAAGCTCGAAAGAGTTAATCATGCCATTCTGCTGCTCAAATCCGAAGTTTTGAGAACTGATGTATATTACTCAATGCAATCTTTTATTTCTCTTCGTCGGAACGAAGGGAAAAAACGTTTATAAGAGAAGGAAAAAAATCCTTCTGTTTCGAAAAAAAACTTTTCTTTCAAGTTACACCATCACTTATGGACATGAATATTCATACAGCAAAATAATTTCTGTAATTTCGGGCCTCACCGGTTTGAACAGATAGTACTGGAGAAAAAGGGGTGGAAAATCGCCCCTTACGATAACGGGAAATTTTTTACGACCTATCTGTAATTTATCGTCCTTCCATCCGTAAAGCTTCGTCCATGGCCCCCCGCGGATTCAACCCCCTTCCCCTAATCTCTGTGCCCCATCCCAGTGCAGAGCAATCGATTCCAGTAATCGATACCCCTTGCCCCACAACCTTTGGAAATGGCAGGAACAAACGCGTTTTCTCGGTTCCAACGGGAAGCCACGGGACAAAGACTGAATTTTTTTCCCTCGTTGCTGACGCTGGGGAAGTTGATGTCAGGAGCTAATGCCCCGTACGGGATGTCAAACTTCAAGAGGTCAACGCCATTTTTGTCCTCACTTCTTAACACGACGCAATTGACTCATTAAGCGTAATCCCCCCCCCCCTTCCGATTAGAAAATGGATTTGTTTTACCGGCTTAAATCTTGAACTCAAGACCCTTTTCATAGTGTTATTTTAAATATTCGTTTATATTTGGACTTATATATATCGGGGACTATGACATTAAGCTCTTAAATTTCTTTTCCTCCCTATTTCAAGGTCAGGGTCGTCAGATTCCCAATTCCCATACATCAAATAGGCCAGATTGTTACATTTTATTCTCGATGGTGTAATATAAGTTATACTTGAGTCTTAGTTTCTTTAAAAAGTTTAGATTGACATTTGTTTTTTGATACAGGCACGGCCTACAAAGAATATATTTTACAATTCGCTTAAAAACGTTTGCTGAAATATCTGAGTCATAACGAATGCTTTGACTGAATTTAAAATTTTGATCTTTAATGAGAGTAACATATTTACAGAAGCACAAAAAAAAAAAAAAAAAAGGTTTTTTTCCCCTTCAGATTTATTTCTTTTTCTTTATGAAAAAAAGTTTATAGTGTTAATGTAATAAATTTATTTATTAATCTATTCTCGTGCGTGAGATAAATAAAGAAATTTATTACATCATCACGAAAAACACTTTTTATGCAAAGAGAGGAGAGAAAAATCTTGTTCAATATTATGGTTACAAATTTAAAATGCGGAGATAAAAATTTGAAATTTATTTTTTTGCTGACATGTGTAAATTATAGTTTTACAATTTGAGCAATGGGTATTAACAATTGTATAATTTTCACAATGGGGTTGGTCCGCTGTTAAGTCCCCTAGTTTTTGTAAGAAAAAAAATTTTTTTGATGTGTTACATCTTTTCTCTCGGTTGTAGGATATTTGTTGGAGTGATTTCGTGAAAAGGGACGGAAGTGTGTACCAGGAAGTCGGGGAAGCGAGCGCTGTTTGATTTGACCAATCAGCGCGCTTGCTGGTGTCTCTTCGCTACCCTCGTATCGGGGTCCAACTCTAGTAGTAATTAAGCCGCCAGCCTTCCGCACATATCAGCAAGTCTTATTAGACTTCATCCAGAGTAAACTTGTGATTCTTACGCTCAAACGTCAAAGTCTCAGGGCTCATTGTGTGTGAAATCTCTGAGGTTATATTAAAATGTGTAAACTATGTATACTAATAATTATATTTACTGTTAAGCGTCAGTGACAAGTTCGTCATACTTAAAAAAATACGAGTAAGTAATATGGAATTATTTGAATAAATATTTTAGTGCGTGTCTTTTTCATATTTTGAGGTTAATTCCTGTCGTTATCAATTTAATATTTAGAATTGCGATTAAAAAGATTTCTCGATTAAAAAAAACTAACTAATTAAGTAAACGGATATTTTTGATTTTCTCTAATACAGTAGAAGTCCGATAAGCCGGCACGTTTGGGACCAGCTCAGTGCCGGACTACCGAAAATTCCGGTCTATCGGGTGGTAATTATAAGAACAATTAGGTTAATAATTAAACTACAAGTACAGTATGCAAATACATACAACAAAGTTTATTTTACATTTCATATAATGTATGTACACGTACTGTAAAACATATTTCACTTAGATTTAGAAAAGTCACGAATGTCTATTTGTTTTCTTGACTTTTGGCGTTTAGTATAAAATTTATTTTTAATCATATGGAAATCAATAATCTCTGAAACACTGTAGCTAGTACTAGCTTCAGCAAAAGAGATAAACTTATTTAGTGATTATGCAGCTTCTGTCCAGCTGATTTTTTCCTTTTCTTCCGTTTCGCCATCTGAGTCACTTTCTTCAAGATTTTGAGTAGGCTGAGGGTTTACTACAATGTTGATAATGTCCTCATCGGTTAGTTCTTTTTCAACAGGCTCATTCTCGTCGATTAGAAGCTACTCCTCTACCTCATCTTCAGGCAGGTTTTTCAAGGGATTGTCAGCACTTCTAACGACATCCAAAACTTCGGTCAGAGCGTCTTGATCCAAAATTTTTACAATTTTCCGGAGCGATGCCGGACTATCAGGCATTCCGGACTGTTGGATGCCGGACTAATGGACTTCTACTGTATTTCTAATTTTTAAACATGCACTTGATGGTATCTCTTAGCTACCCTCGCATCAAGATCCAACTCTAGTAGCAATCATGCCGCCAGCTTTTTTTTTATATTGTTAAATTTAGGATTTCAGAAAATTGGAATTAAAAAACTCGGTAACTATCACTCGCTTCTTATGATTTTGAGTGGTGCTTTTAACGTCAACTTCAGTTTGCCAGAAGCTGAGCCGCTCATAGCTTTTCAGAATGATGAACTCAAACTCGAAATGTACATAAATCGAAATGTTTCAACAACTAACAGTGGTGCCTTTCTTGACGATGTTTTTCAACGATTTTTAAATACTTTGAATTCACAAGAAAATGTGTAATATTTTAGTTTTCATAAATCTATTGTGTCCGCTCTTCCCCAAATTGAGCAAGAATAAATATTTTTCATAAAAAATTGCATCACTTTTTGTGTTAATTAAATAAAATTTTCATTAAAGATATAATTATTCGATAGAAAATTATTTCCTATCATATCCGATTCATTTTTTTCAGGATTAAAGTCACAACTGCGTATTTACCACTGTGATGTAGCCGCTTTCTTTTCCCTAATTGCTGGGGGAAAAAGTGGCCTAAATGGGTGGTCAAGATTTCCGACCACGGTTCCCACGACCATTCCTAAGAATCCGGGAGTGGATATATTCCCCGGCCTGTGTGGAATTTCCGTTTTTTCGCATCCTTAGCGACGGCGTGTCTGGAGGCGGCCCTCCGACTTTATGGGTTGGAAATTTTCCCACGTTTGATGAGCCGACAAACAAGAGACAACGGAGAAGCCGAAAGGGGAACCAGGAGCAACCTGGGCTTTAAAAGGCATGGCGTGAGATTTGGTGGGGAGAGCCAGAGAGAACCGTTTAGAGGCCTCTCAAGCGATTTAGCGAGAAACTCGGCGTCTGCATCTACGATTATAGTCAACCAGCGAAGGACTTTGGTTCCTATTACCGATACAGAGAAAGAACTGATCGGAGACCATTCTAGCTATAGACAGCGAGAGAGGCACTGCATTCGCACCCACGATTATAGCGGACCAGCGGAGCCAAAGTATTTTGGCTCTTTTTACCGATAAAAAAAAGCGTCAATCTAACGTGATTCTCATTAAAAGTTGGATGTTCGAGAGGAACTGATCTTTACTGTAAAAGAGACTGTGATCCCAATCTCGGAACGAGTGTAAAAATATTATAGTTAATATTTACTTGTAATAAATTGTTTTTATAAGCTGAATGAAGTCATTACACCACGATAACATGGGAGATGTTACACATGATATGCGACTACTGTAAGGCTCATTTCTTTTTTTTTTATGAAAACAATTGTTTTTGAACAGTTTGTTTTTGTCTTTTCCCCTTACTTTTCCATTTCAGTTAAAAATATTCCTTATTATTCAAAAGTAATATTCAAGTAATACTGACATATAATGTTTGTTAATAATGAAACCCAAATATAGCTTCAGATAAATGTTTTAGACAAAAGAGAAAAAAATATGCAAAAAGTATTAAAAATCCAAGATTACTTTTTTTAAAAATTCCATAGTAGTATTTTAAAGCTAATTTCATTAGTTGAAATACATACCTGCATGATGAAAATGCCTAAAAAAACCCACTTTAGGTAGAGAAATTCAGATTTTTTTTTAATTGTATGCAAGGGCAAGGTAAAAATTATTTTCCATACATGTTTATGCATCATACACAAAAGCATATTAATGCATATTTTATTTATATTCTACGTTTGCATTTCTTTTAAAAAAATTACCCTTAGTAAAATGATGAATGCATTTATAAATGCCCTGCATTTTTTTCGTTCTTTTATATTTTTCTATCTCAGTTAAAAGATTTATTTTGTTATCTTGTTAATTTTTTAGCTTTTGTAAAATAAGAGCACAAAAAAAGTACTTATTTTAAAAGCTTGAAACAAGGATTTGTGACATTTTTTCAAAGAAAAAAATTTCTGAATCCATAAATGAAGAGCAAATATTTACATGTATCTCATATTTATATTCCGTGAATTCATATTGGTAATAAAGAGTATGACGAAAACATTTGTGTAGTTTAAATTTTTTCTGTTTCTAATAGTGTTTATGTATATATGAATGACTGGTTATATTTACATTTATAACTATTTGAAAAACTAATTTATAAGATACGTTTTAAAACTTTTAATATTAAGATTAATACCATCTAATAAAGTTTCATTTGCAGCATATACTTCGTATCTGCAATGCTGTTAGAACATCTGCATCATGCAAAAGTAAACAGAAAATTAGAAAAAAATTCTAAATGTAAAATTTGGAAATTACTTGTTTTTTTGCCTTTCATTTTTGTGAGCATAAGAAAAGAACAGCAATTTTTAAGATAATATAACCGGGATGGTGGTAGTCAAAATTCAGTACTGACGAAATTACCTAGAATATATAATAGAACATTTTATTTCATAATGATACGTATCTAAACATACAATAAAAGACCACATTTGGCATAGTTTGAATTCAATTTTAAACTGCATCAAAGAGCATTTACTTGAATTGATGTAATAATCTGTCTAAGAAGGTCTTAATTTTATGTAAGTTAGATCGTGCGTGGGAGTTCACTCAACAAGGGTTTCGCTCTGTAAATTTATTCTTCCAAGAGAACTAATACACCAGATTTTATTGAAAAATGAAAGCGTACTGAACGGAACGAAATTAAGTTTTTATAATGAAAACCTGAATTTTCACCACTGAACGACACTTAAATTTTTTTTGAATAAAATTTGTAAGCGAGACATTGAATTTATATAAGACCAATGTTTGAAAAAAAAAAATATAGGTATTACACAATAGGTATAGAAGAAAATAATATATTAACAACTTATTTACAACAGAAGTATGTACAAATATGCAAAAGAGGAAGCATGAGTAAGGAAACATAATCAAATAAGACATTTTGGGACAAGGCATCCTCTGATAAGAAAAGATTTAAAAGAGCTAAAATAAAGCTCTTAAAAGAGCTATTGATCCCAAAAGAGGCTATAAAAATACCATTGAGTTTCATATATTTTTTTTCATAAAGTAATATTATAATAGATTTGTTTAAAAAGGCTATATGGATACTTTTATATCAGCAATATCCCCACTATTTGAATACACAAAATCAGTTTGGAATTGACGAAATATTTGTTTGAAAGAATGCATATCCAAGAAAATTTTGAGTTTTCAAGGAGTTAAATTAAGTGAAACTCTCTTGAATAAATGGGCAGGGAAACATGGTTCAATTTAATTAGAGCTTTTTGAGTCTTCATTTAGTCGACTATTTCTACTATTGTGGCTGAAGAAAACCTGAAACTTTTGCAGTCGCTTATACGTGCGTGATAGAACACTTAATTACGTTTAAAATTGCTTGAATCGTTTTAAAATATTTAAAACACTTTTCCTAAATAAATAAAAATATAGACGGCTGAAGTTTTGTCCAATCAAAATAATTTTCTTTTAGTCTTCTTCAAGGCCGTGGTAACAGTGATTATGGTCCCGAACTGGTTGCGAAAATGTTTTGAATTCCAACCTAGGCGCCACCGAAGACCCACTGTGCAGAAGGGACTAATATACGTTGATTCCGTTGAGCTCAAAGTCCTCCTGTAGTATGGTGTGGTAGTTAGAGAAGAGATGTTAGTTCAGGTGTCAAACTCGTCACTTGACCGAGGTTTGAAATTACAAGGTTCATCGCAAATAACCCTCGTGTTACCTTATAAGGGTAATGTTAATATAACTCTCACCCACTTAATCCTCTTCAATGAATCGCTGAAGTTAATATAAATAAAACATTACTTGATCACGCTTTATTGCCTTATGAAAAAGTCGTTCTTTAAATAAATATTTACGGTCAAAATCATTTTTAAAAGATTATATTCAATTACCTAACTCCGCTCAAAAGGGTTTTTAGATTGAGATCAAGAACGTAGGAAGTAATTTGAATAAATGTTAATTAATTTTTTGTATTATATTAGTAATTATTAATCATTTGTAGCAGTTTCAATCGTCATTATTTGTTGGAAGCTATGTAGCAACAAACAAATAATTTGTTCAATGTAAAAAAATATGTATTTTTTCTCTTAAATTAAGCTTGATACTCTTGTATTAAACTCTACATGTATTCACAGATATTCTACCACAGTTTATTTATGCAATTCGAATTATATCAAGTGAATATATTATTTAATTCAGTGTTTATAAAACTTTCAATGTTTGCGACCCAGTATTCAATCCTAATTTTCATCGTCCCCCGCCCTCCGAACAATAATAATGTATTAACTCAATAATACTATACTTTAACGTGATTTTAACCTGTTAAGTTCCCCCGGCGTAGATAAACGTCTCTCTCAGCGAAATCATTAATTGTCCCGAACGTATATATACATGTATATAGTATACATCTTTCCTAAGTACGATCTTTTCTGTGCACTGCTATTCATAAATTTATTCCGAAGGCTTTGGAATAGAATAAAAGGAACTTGTGATAGGTGTATTTGCAAAGGATTTACTCATTTTGGAGTACTTGCCTATTATTCCTTCTCTCCTCCTCCCTTCTAATATATCTCATACGTGTGTTTACGTAGAGAACGGTAGCATTGGGGAGAGAATCGCGTAACTTTTAATCGGCAGGCAGGGGATTAATTATAAACCGTACAAATTTTCAAGATAAATGCTAATTTTTGTGCATAATTTTATATATGACAAGCATATGGGTCACATTAAATAAATACATTGGACTGTCCTGATACATATTTAAGTCTACTATATCAGTGTAAGTGTGTATTTTATTTTTAGTATATCTGAATGTATTTCATATGTTTACTTTCAATAAATTATTCATTTTTTAAATAATCTTTTATTTTGGACTTTTCAATATGATCGTGTCCCCTTCGTAAAATTATCACCCTCCCCTTTGGGGAGCGTACCCCACAGTTTGATAAACACTGAATTAATTATGTTACATAATCACATGCTTCTAAGATAAATGCTTCAAATCAAGATCTTTAAGAATATATTTCCTATAAAGAAGAAAATTATATTATTATTTTTTTTGTCAAATATCTATGAATACCGTTTCATTTTTCTCTCATGCCTCTACAAACTGGTTTAGAAATACTGGGATAAACATTTTTGCTGCGTGGGTTAAAGGTGAGTTTAGGCCATAAGAAACAAAAGCTAGATTATTCTTTTGTCAACTCACGTGCCATTCCAGTTTTCTCTTTTCATCCAGTGACGTCATGGCTCCCACTTTCTCAAGACGGTCAGTGTTTGATCCCGTCGTTCGCTTGTTTGTTTTTTAAAACCATTGTACAAATACGCTTCTTTCTGTACAAACTTTCCACTTTAGTTTCCATGCAATATGTACCATTTATTTTCATGGAGTTATTAAATAAGTGTTTTTATTTAAATGAGTCGAGAGAGAATATTTTGCCTTGTTATTTTCCTTATTAATGAATAAAATAAAAGAAATACAACTAACGAAATAAAGTGTATTTAAATATGAAAATTTTGAACTGTTACTAAAGTAATCGTAGAATACGTAAAATAAGGGCTTCATCAATGTCGTATTTTACATTTATGTTTTCAAATTTTATACGTATTTTAAAATAAGTTTTATTGGAAAGCAATACTCTAAAGGATAACATTTGTTCTAATTAAATTATGAGCAACAGAAAAAAATTTAAAATCACGATTTTTAATAAATTCTGAGAAACAATATTTAAATTTTTACGTTTCACTTTCGTTAACGTTATTTTTATTAAAATAAATAGCAGTTTGAACAAGTTCCTTTTGTGAGAATAGATCGCTTTCAATGGGGTTTTAACTAACGGAGCAAAACGTACCATATGAATGCATATAGACATTCATTATATATATTCCCAACAAAACATTCAATGAATGTTAAGGTTAAAGCAATTTATATAAAATGCCAAATAAAGCTTAATCTTAAATATATGGTAGACTTACAGGAGACATATCTATATAGCTCCTGTTAGGTGTATATACTTCTTTCATTATAAGTCTAATTTCAAATATAAGTACAGTTACATAATCTATTTATTCACAAGCAAGAATCCTGAATAACTCATTGCTAACTCATATAAATATGCTTAGAGTCTAACTGTTCTTAATTGTACTATGTTCAAATGTTTTCTAAATTAATTCGATATATTATAAAGACTCATGCACCTCAGGGCCCAAGTTCACGAAAACTGAGATGGACAGTCCGTTATGGGCTGTTACGCTACTCAGTTTAGTTTATATTATAAAGGATGCACCTATATATATTTCCCATAAACTCATATATATATTACAAATTACTGAAAAGAATTGTTTAGAATTTCATAATGTAATTTTTTTACATCTTTTTAAGGTGCTGACGATTGATTTGTTAAAACTTTTAAAAGTGTAATGACATATTCATCCTATTAAATTAGTTCGAAAGGTCTTTGATCTGTAAAATTTTACGATATCTTTTCCAGATTTCAGGTTCGGCAAAAATGTATTTATTTTTAAACGTTATTATTTATTCATTTACTAAATATTTTTTGATTTTTCTTTAAAATAGTGGCAAATCTCTCTCTCTCTCTGTTTTTATTTTTATTTTTAAATTGCAATTTTAAGGTTTTATAGTGTTTTTTGTATTACATATGATAAATTTCCTTTGCTTTTAAATTTGAATATAAACCGAAGAGGTTCTATTGCACCAATCTCTTAAAATGTTAGAAAAACATTATTATAAAAATAATACTCAATATTCTCTCCATTTTAATGTTACTTCGCTTACCTTCGTTAAACATTCATAAATTTTAACAAATTTCTCTTTATATACTTTAAAAAATTTCATACTCTATTCAATCGATATATATAATCTGGGATTTTACTTATTTTCCCATTCTATAAAATATTTCGTCAGTTTGACTAATTGTATTTACTGACATCGTTCAAACATTCTGATTCAGAAACTATCAAAGAATAGCATAGCGTTTTGTGTTGTCAATAAAATGAAAAGATATTGTTGTCATCAATCAATCTAGTTGATCTCTGACTTACAGAGCAGAAATAAGCAATCATGTCCCATGAAGGCAAACGGGGATGTTCAATCATATAATCGTTCAATCACAAGCCAACTCACCTTTCATTCCATACATCTGCAGTAATTTACACTGGTTTTATTTCTTTTTATGGAAAGAGGAGAAAACAGGAAATCATTATATATTTCCCTCATTAAGGTATCCGAGTACCCTAAAATTGTGAATTTTGTCAAAAATTGGCAATTTTTTTATGATTTTATTTTATAGGCCATCTTACTAGCTTTATAAAAATACCAAGTTTATCACATTTTCCGTTCACTAGAACAAAAACTGAAAGTGTTTTAGTAAAAGAAGATGCCATTACTTTAAGCAAGGTGTGCCATTCTTTAAAACGTGTTTTACTCGAAATGTGTTTTTTTGAAACTGCTAAAAAGGGGTCAGCTATTGCTCAAAAAGTTTTGAAAATAATGAACTGAAATTTTTTGTGTATGTTCTGTATAATAGTAGAAGTGTTTTAATCAGATTTATCTGACTGTTTTATTAAAAAAATTACAGTCACTTTTAGGAATATAATCACTTCTTTTGTAAGCAATTTCATTTAATAACAAAGATAAAGTTATCTTGTTTTTGTAAAAATTAAAATATCTCTTATCCTGAAGGTCATTTCAAAATTGAATAACATAGCATCGCATCAGAATTGAAAATTTGTTCAGAAACCTTTGGTACTGAATAAGTATATATTATTTTTTTTTATAAATTTTTACCAATTTTTTCCCATTTTACAAGGTAAATAAAAAAGTTCTTGCTGTTTGCGCGTTTCCATTGAAGGAAGTAAAAATAAGTATGCAAATTCGTGTATGACGTGATTGAGAAGCCGTCAGTCGAGAGTAGGAATATCAGTTGTTATAAACCCAGGTGCACTGCTCACATTCTTCAATCGGAACTCGTACAGTAGGGAAGCGAAATGGACGTATCGAAGGAGCTTGTTCGGGGCTGTTTACTTATAGACTTTAAAGTGGGCTTATCAGCTGTTGCATCAAGTCGATGAATATGTCAAGCGTTTGGGGATAGTGCTGTCAATGAACGTACGGCAAGGCATTGGTTTCAAAAATTCAGGTCGGGAGATTTGCCCCTCTGTGATAAAGCTTGAACAGGACGACTACAGGCCTTAGATGAAGAAGCCCTGCAGGCGGCCAATGAGGAGGACAGTAGTCAAACGTGTGGTGAACTTGTCAGACAATTAAACACTTCCTGTGAAACGGTTAGACTTCATCTGCACCGCTTAGGTAAGACGTACAGATTGAGCAGGTGGGTTCCTCACACGCTGTTGGAAGTCCATAAGCAACAACGAGTGGCTGCCTGATATATATATATATATATAATAGTTGCTTTCTCTCCACCGTAGAGCATCCATATTCAATCGGGTGCTGACCAGTGACGAGAAATGGGTCCTGTATGACATACCCAAGCGTTCCAAACATTGATTGTCATCCCAGGATACTGTCCCACACAGCACAAGACTCCCTATGCACCCACGCAAGATTATGCTTTGTGTCTGGTGGACTTGTCGTCAAGTGGTCAACTATGAGTTGCTACCAACGGGCCAAACGGTCACCACGGACCTGTATTCACAGCAATTGCAACGAGTACAACAGGCATTGCATCAGAAGGAGCCAGCACTGGTTAATAGAAAAGGTGTACTGTTATTGCATGATAACGCAAGGCCGCATGTCACGCGGGTGGCCAGGAATACGATACTAAAGAGTGACTTGGTTGGGGGAATTTGTGCCATCCTCCTTACTTACCTGACCTTGGACCATAAGATTACCATCTCTTCCATTCAATGGACAATCATATTCGTGGTAAACCCTTCAGCAATGAAGCAGATGTACGCCAAGCTCTCACAGACTGCTTTGCGTGCCACACCCCCGAGTTTTACCGCAAGGGGATTGAACAACTGGATACACGTTGGCAGAAGGAGCTGGATGCCGATGGTGATTACTTCGAGGACTAACAATAGGCTACGCTGTTTGTATGTCATGTTCTTTTGGGTCATTAAAAACGAAAAGAACTTTTTTGTTTACCTTGTAGTAATAATAATTTCTCTTTCTTTTCTGAATTTTTGCATATTTTTCTTAAAATTTACTAAAGCCATTTAAACACAACAAAAAATCCCCATATCTCCATTTTTTAAAAAAGTTGTCGCAAGTACTCGGGTACCTTAAATACAGTTATTTTAATTAATATTTTTAGGTTTGTGTTTCAACACTTGGATTGTATAATGCAAATCTATATTTGATAGTTTTTATGGTGAATATTGACGGGGAATCATGAGTTTTCTCTTGTTTTATGCCGTAATCAAAGTGAGTGAGTAACATTAGGAGCTGCAGAAATTCAATAATTAAGGATCTGAAGTTTATAGTCACCAATACTTAAGTCGAATTACTGATTCAAATCATGATTCCACTAAAACAACAAGTATAATAAGGAAAGATGAATAAAAACATGAAATTGACTATTTGCTTTAGAGTTAAAGTAGAATTAGAAGCAACATGCAGGCTCTATTACCGAAGATTTACAAAACTTACATCGAAATACAAATTCAATACTTGAGGTGTGTGTAGTATTTCACTCTCTAAACTTACTATAAAACAAGCCACTGCAGAACTTAAGAAATGATTAGATTATTTAATCTATAAAATTGTGTGGTACGTCTGATATACCACAAAGTCTTTTTCTCATTTACTTCAGCTACGGTATAACTTCTGTATTAAGACAAGTCGTAAATAGGCGTGCAAAAATTCTTCTGGGGAAGCAGTGCAAGGTGAATGTGAACTATCTCTAAATCGCTTGTCTGATACAACACTTGTACCGATACCGAAGTAAACGAAAGAAAAAAAATGCCGACTCGAATATTGTTTTTTTTAAAAATATTTTGGCTATTCAAAAGCTGCGGACAAACATTTTACAAAATTTGAAGAAATTGAGCATCCCAAAGAGTTTTTTAGTATTTAGTTTTCAAATATATGAAGACTGTGGCAAAAAATAGAATAATTTTACTTACACTATTTGATAGTTATATTTAAAAGAATTCCTATAAAATAAATTTAAAATTAAATGAAATATAAGAAGTCACTGAATAGTTTCTTAGGATTATATAAACTGCATAACATCCTCGAAATTACGTTATATTTATTAAATTATTTGTTATAGTTTTAGTACTGAAAAGGTGATAATATATATATGTAGGAAAATAGAAATTTTGCCCCTAATCATTTAATTTTCTTCGTATACGCCATTATATATACTTAGTAAAATATCAGTAAAAATTACGCTTTTTTTATTCATTGTTCCACATCCACAAATAATTCCTGCTTCTTAAATGCCCATAATCTAATTTGAAATATTATTACAACAAACAAAAAAAAATTATCCCCGTAGACTAGTTGAAACGAAGAAATGGATTGCTAGTAAATAATAGAATTGTGAAGAATTTATACCAAGGAAAGAAACATTATTATCATTTTAAACAGTTCGTATTAAAAGTAGTGGTAGGGTCCTAAATGTGTTTTTATGTACAAAAGAAATTTAATTTATTTTTCAATCTAATTCCTAGTTTTTGCAAAGATAAATTTCAAATATTAAATATGAATGTTAGAAATTTTAAAATCGGAATTTTAGACATGCACACTTCAATATATGCATACACCGTAGATATATTACATTATGACCACCCATAACTTAGAGTCATGAGTTTTCCGGGAAAAAATTATGGCGCACGTGCTGCTTATTAATAGAGTATATAAAACTTCTATGCAATGTCCATGCGCATAATAGTTATAGACATGAAGCAAAGGCAGCTTGTTTTTTAAATTTCAATAACGATCAAATCATTATGGTTCGGTGTCTACGAACACCAATTTCAGAGATGGTAAGTGGTGGTGCGGTTTACGGGTAATAATTTTTCAGGGGGGGGGAGGAACTGCTCACGTGAGCCGATGTGAAAACGTATCAAATGTGGTGAATGGATTGGGAGTTTGTAGGCTACGATGCATTAATTTCGTTGAAGATTACAGACTGCAACACATTGTTCACTGCGAATAAAGAGCAACAACGATAATATCTCCAGCAGTATCAACAGAGGTAATCGAGACTGTGTGTCTCAACATAGAGTGTCACGTATACTGCTGCTATGGGCCTACTCAGTCAGGGTCCAAAGCGCTGAAGGTACATTAACTCTAACAATACTAGCAGTGAGCTACGCAACTTCAAGAATGTGCCACAGAATAATGGGAGAAAGTGTCCTGATCCAATAACCTCTTTTTCGTCAATTACATTCAATGCTGAAGGTGAATGCGCCCTTTCCCAGAGGAAACCACCTGAATGCACAATTTAACTGCTACAAGGAGTAGAAGATACTATAATGTGGAGGATATTTTCACGAAATACCCTTGGACCCAACATTTTCATAGATCAAATATTGTCATGCTGTTGTTGTCGTGAGTTTCATACTGTTTGACGATAGATGGATGAATATATACATACAATACAAACACAAAATAACATAGACTTTTATTACAAGTGATGGTCCCAGCATGGAACAAAAGAGGATCGTTGCTTTCCATTCGAATCGGGAATCCATTTCAGGCGAAAGTCCGACTTCTTTTCCTGAAGATACATCCATGATTTATTCGAGATTCTAACATGAGCCATGTCACTTACAAGACGAGTGTCATAACCACCATACTAGATGGGGCGGCAAAATCCTGTCATCTCTGCGCTATAAGATGATCATTACAAACCAGGTGCAGATCTTTATGGCAATAATCCTCCCGTTGGATGACAACGTTTACCAATAGGATAAAAAGCATCTCGTTGGGATTAAATTGTCAAGAAGTAGTTTGAAGAATTTTCTGGTGAATTTTAAGTCAGGTCTTGGTCACTGAATTCACCTGTCATGCTTTTAACAGCTCTCATTTGTGATTCCACCCTGAAAGCCGAATCGTATTAATACGCTACTAGTTCACAAAGTACAGTAATTGCAGGACTAGTAGCTGAGAGCCTGATACCAGATTCCTTAAACTACCTATCCTCGTCACTTGGTCGTGGTTTAAAACTCCGAGATGCTTTACAATGCCCTCTCGTTGCTTCTGAATGTGACGTAAATATACAATAAATCAAATTATAATTTTTATGCATCTATGATGCATTTTCACCGTAATATCGTCTTACGTGTTTCTATTTCATCGGGTTTGTACACCTTGCGCCACATGTTTTCCACACATCTTGGACATAAATAGTAGTATTATTATAGATAATTTTACACAAAACAATGATCATCGGAATTTTAAATGGAATTTCAAATTAAAACAAAATTGCATCATTTTGTCACAATTCTTTCATTTGGTATTACAAGCGAGTAACTGAGTAACTGGTTAGTTTGTTTCAATTTTAAAAATAATAAATCTTTCAAAAGATATATTTAACTGTATGCATTCAGGATATCTGTTTTTTACCTTCTTTTCAGTAAGATAAATATTGAACATTTGGAAACTTTGCAAAAGTTATTTTCGGGTTTCTTTAAAAAAAAATAAAAGCATCGAGTTGTATGATTAATATGGCTTAATTTTCCATTTCAGTTTACATAACGCAAACATAGGGAGCAAACAGTTACATTCATTTCTGTTTATTAAACAGATTCTAAAGAATAAGAAAATTTTAGTGCTACATTTACCAACCATCAAATAACTTTTTTCCCTTTCCGTTATCCCTGCAAGGATAAATGCTTCTGGAACATATGTCTATGTAATCACGATAGTTACTGGCAATGATCGACAATGTGAAGAAAAAAATCGGCTTATTTAACTTAAAATTTGGGTTAAGTATTCTATATAAATATAGTAAATTGCTTACACCAAAATTTTTATGATTGCTGACAGATAATTACTCTTCCTATTTTATCTAAGCATTTACATAAAATATGTCAACAGTCAGCATTCATGTTATGGGCTACACAAATGCTGATGAATGATCACTCAAGATCTTGTCAAAGAAAATGAGAGAAAAAATTATGTTTGTGTATCCCCAAGCAATATAAATCATTCATTTTCTTTGATCTCTTTTGAAAATATCAGAGTAGTTTCCATAGCAACCCAAAACCTTCATCACTGTATTTCTATGTATTTATGAGTTCCATAAAGTCACTCAACAAACCAAATGAAAGAAAGATATAATTGTTATTTGACGTAAATTTCTGTTTTAGGGGAAATGTATTATAATTAATAAATTGGTAATTTAGTTTTACTTATATATAAATCAGCGATTCTCAAACTGTGGGGCCGACCCCCTAAGAGGCTTGATAACCGTACGTGGGGGGGGGCACACGAATATCTAAAAATTGAAAATAAAAAAAAAATATTAATTTATTGGAAGAAAGCAATACAAAATAAATTCTGACATAATAAAAATACTCGTTCATATTTATAATCTTCGAATTTTAAAACTAGAAAGGAATCCTGTACTTAACTTATCATATTACTTAATTCTATTATCCTTAAATTCCTATTATCCTATTACTTAATCCTATTATTAAACGTATCCTATTATAAGAGTAACTTAAAATATCCGTTACTTAAAAGTAACGTATGCCAAATTTAGTACTTGTCTTGACAATTTGTACAATTTATAATTAAGGTCCTACTGTACAGCGTCAAAGTACATTACTAATGCTTTCAATACATTGTTATGGTATTAGGAGATGCGATTGAAATTATGATCGAAAATTGGGTTGCAAAAATTGAAAGGTTTAAAAGCACGACTTAAATGCTTTCGCACTCTTTGCATTCAACTCGGTAGCCTAGAGTCAGCGTGCCCAAATTGAAAATTCAAGGTTGCGTATTCGAAAACGGCTGGAGGTGATAGCTTTTTTTGCATGCCAAAATCATAGGCACGTATTTCATATAATAATGTGGTAAGTAAAAGAGTTCCTTTGAGTATCAATTTGGCTCTGGTACTAACGGCAAAATTAAATCATGTCATTCCAAAGAGATCATGTATCATAATTAATTCAAGCATGAAAATTTTGTAGCAAGAACCGCCCCTAGATGGTGCTACCATAAAATGGCTCTCATATTGGTTGACTTGCCGTATATACAAAGGTTTAGTTTCCAGTTAGCAGCCTATTAGGAAAGAAATATTGTCAGCTTCAGTATTGTCTTGTCATTTCACCTAGGTTCCAAATCGTGAGGCTCGTAGACAATTTACTTCATGTTGCTTTCGAGTTGTGTTAATTAAATCACTCGTAAATAAATGATAGCTCTGTCTTCAATCGGATTATTCATATTTTGAAGATAGTATTTCTGAATTTTTAAATTTTCATTTAGAATTAATAACTTCTATATATAATATAAAGAAAACAATTACTTTATTTTTACTTATATATATTGCCCTAGAAGTTCTTTGTGTTGATTATGATTTTTAACTTTAAAGTATTTTTTTTCTTTTTTTCAAATTCCATTTATTAGGTATCTTCTTTTACTTTTAGAACTAAAGGGATTATTTCTCTATCTTTATATTAGTGCGTCTTATATTTTTTTTAATATTTCTAATATTTTTTTTCAAAAAACCTCCATTATGAATAGTGAGCAGGCTTGTTTGTGTTACTATTTCTTCAAGAGGTATCCCGAATGGTCTTATTTCATTAAAAAAGTCCTAATATATAACAATAATAATACAAGTGAAACAAAAAGATTATATTTTTTGATAACAGCTATTGTTACAACATGAATATTAAACTCAAATTAAACGTTTTTAATATGATATTATTAATATCATATTATAATAAGATACTCCCTACTAGAAAAAAATGTAATTTTTATGTATAATTCAACAAAAAGTTACGAGCCTCAATCTGAGAGTGTGTGGTGGTAAAAATATATATAAATGAATTTGTCCTTCAAGTTTTTAATATTCCGTAATCTCACCGTGCATTAACTGAACTTTCCTACATTTTGAATCATTATGGCAAGCATTATGAATCCAAAGAATTTCGTTTGAAAAATCATACCTGCAGCACTTGTGTGATAGTATTATTCATTACTACTTTGAAATACTTTTCTTATGTTTCAAGCATGTGACTCAAAAAGGCATTGAAAAAGATATTTTAATGAATTCGCATAGTAAATAAAATATGAAATTGTACGATTTTCTACCCAGTTCTTTTTATTTTTCCTTCAAAAGGAAAGTTATCGAAATATTTTTCGGCCGACACAGAATAATCAGATCTATGCAACCAAAATAAAGCCATGTAGAAAAAAATTGTACAAGATTCTTAATTTAATTCCTCAATCAATTTACGGGTTTTATAGCATTATCAGTTATTAAAATGTTAAGTGTCTTTATAACCTTCAGGACATACCACCTACGGCGATGGCACCAGTCTCTCCCCTATAGCTACGCCATTATGTCTGGTTGTAATTCTAACGAATTACAGCATGAAGTTTAACTGAATTCTTCCATATCAATTTGGTCCTTTATTTTTGATAATGGATTTCGTAATTTCAGCTATCAAGTGTCGAGATTCAGTACTTAATTTAAAAGAGTTCTTGACAGTAATAAGCGTTTTATATTCGTTAACTCACGTGGAAAAAACAGTAGAATTACTTACTTTAACAAACAATATTTTAAATGGAGAATTTAATGACTAGATGCAGTTAATTTTTAAGACTAAACTTTTGTTAGAACTTATTTAAATTGCCTACAATTAGATTACACTATACATATAAGATATCTAAATATCATGTATAAAATTATTTAAATTACATGTTTTTAACGAACTTAAGCAAATTAAGGATAAAAAGAAACAGATTTTCAGTACAATGAATGATCTTTCATAGAATAAATTCTTAACAATTCTGAAGATTTTAATATTCCCAACAATGTTATGAAACTTAAAAAATATCTTGTCATCAGAAAAAAATAACATGAATTTTCATATTCAATAATGATCTACAAGAAATCCTATTTTCATTCATTATAAATCCATTAGAATTTTCCATGGTCATTACAGTGTCATTGATTGTACCCCCGGTCTTACGAATTGAGACAATGTATAATAGAATGTGTATGCAACAGTACATCAACATTTGTAAGAAAGCTTCTGTAGAAGATTAATACAATTCCTTCTCGTATTAAATTAATTTTTTTTTTTGGAAAACCCGTGTAGGAAAGAAACTAGGCCGAAATAAACAAAAATTTATTATATATATATTTCTAAAGCTATTTCCTTTTCTTTCCCTTCCTGAGTGTAGTGCCTATTTCAAAATGCATGAATTCAGAAAAGCATATAAATGTGTAATTCTTTTTCAGCCTAAGCAAAAACATAAATTGTTTCTGGTGCTTAAAACAGGTATGAATTCATTTTCCTGAAAGAACATTTTCTTCAGAGATTCAGAGAGGCTTTCCTAAATTACTTTCTAAGTACCGCAGAATTATTTATTTGCGTGTCCGTAAACGATAGCTGAAAAGGAACTTACATTTCGCGTAGAGAAAAAGATCCCAAATTTGTTCTTCATTGATCTTTGGCGTTCGACAGGCTTGGAGGGAAAGAAAGGTACTCATCAACGGGCACTACCGTCAGAGAACTCTGTTCGGCAACATCTACAACAAATTACTCCTTTTTTCATCTTGCTTTATATCTTTTCCTTTTTTATTTTATATATTTTTTTTTACCTTTCGTTCCTTCTTTTCTCACTTGTTTGTTCCTTTGTGTATGTGTGTATGTGTGCGTGGCGCCAAGATGGATGGTCTATGCGAGGTTATCTTATTCTTTCTCTACGCCCACAAAGGCCGGTGTCTCATCAAGAGAAGTTGGCCCCACTGAATCGAAGAAGAAAAATCTGCACCTTCAAAATAACTTCAGATACTGAGTTTATAAGAGATAAGACTATGTTCGGGTTTAAAGAAACACGATAAAAACTTTGCTTGTATATTTGCTGTACATTATTTAATAGGATTTGTTTACCAAATGCTTCCGAGAAGAAAGTGCAGTCACTTTTTGCAATGCCGAATAACTTGGGTAAACGCGCGTACGGGCCATTGTGTTCGATGGTACTTGATAAAGTTTGCCCTCTACTGCTCCCCCACCCCCGAGACGTAAAACGTTTGTTTTTCTGAGATATAATAAATATATCATTACTTGTCACCGAGGGATTGTCTTTTAAGATAACATACTGACATTTCGTTAATATGGGATGGTAAAAAATGCCATATAGTTTTTTTATGTAGTTTAAATTTTATAATTACGCTTTTTATATAATTACTCGACGGTGGTGAATATATTTCCAAGATAAAACTAAAAAAATAACACTTCCATGGATACCACCACGTGACATTGTGTGCCTCTGGTTTAAAAATAAAAACTAAGATAAGTTTAAAATCAGTCTAATTCATAACAATGCATTTATTTTGTTAAAATACACATTTCTCTTGATTAATTAATACCGATACATTTTTTTTTCTAGCTGAAATTTTAGATGAAAGTTTAAAGTCCCCAATAACTATCTTTGTACAGTGTACACCAAATAAAATGAATGATTTTCAAGTATGCTTATAGTTTTTTTATGTGGTCTTGGTTGCCTAGTGGTCATTATCATGAACTCGTGGCCGGTGTGTCATGATTTCTAGCTCTAGTGCCACTGAAGACCCGTGTGTAGAAGTGCCGATACACATAAGTCTGTCAAAGCTCAAAGTTCCCCCATTAGGTTAGTGTGGAAGTTTGGAGAGGGGGTGCCAGTTCAGATGTCATCCTCGTCATTCGACAGTTGTTCAGCATGACGAAGTTCATCACCAACAGCTATAGTGTTGTTTTGAAGTACGACATTAATAAAACTCACCTTCACTGGGGCTTTCATGTGTGAAAGGAATTAATTTAACACTTTGAGATTATCCTTAGAGGTACTCACTTATATATGTACCTTAAATGGAGCCATCGTTTCTTCCACTTAAGTACTTCGCCTGTATGTGTACTTAAATATTTTACTCACTTGCCATTCTGAATTTAATCGCTCATGAAATGAACCTAGCTTTTAGGTAATTTAATTAATCTATTTTAAAATGTAATAATTGCTTTCTTTTAAGCAACAATAAGTACTACGTTTATGATTATTCATAAATTAATTAAAATATTTTAATTGAATTTATATCATTAGAGATTGTTATTTTTAACAGTGTATTTTATTTAGTCGTAAGAAAATTGATTAATAAAATGTATTTGTAAGCTTTAATATTTTAGCATATGCCTTATAAAGTGTAATCAGTTTTCTACACTGTTTTACGATGCATCTGAAAGTTTGCAGACATGTCAAATATTTAATTAAACCATAGAAAAATTTTCCGAAATTCCAGCAACCAAATTCGAAAAGAAATTTACGTCATTTGGAATGGAAGTTAGTAGAATGAGTTTGACGTCATTCTCGTAATTCAGAAACATGACTTACATTTCCTATACACCCAACTCCATCATTGCTTCAAACAAAAAAAACGGCTATAGGGGAACAGTGAAAAAAGCTTTGATATTTTAAATTTGAAAGAGAGTTTTGATACTTTAAGTGAAAAATTTGCTTTTTAAATTTTCAGTTACTTTGTTCCAAATTCATATACATTGAAGAACCATAAAAACTGGCATAGCAGATAGTATACAAATAAAGGAGGTATTCAACCAATCAGCGTAACACGATGCGGTCGACAATGTTTGTATAAGACAAAAGGTGTCTGAAGATATTATTACATCGGTTTTTGCTGTTATAATGGCTGGTTGAGAATATTTAAGTGATTCTTAACGAGGACTATAATCATCGTTGCACGAGAGAGGGGACACAGTATTTCCGAAGTAACAATGGAATTTGGATTTTGTACCACTTGAAGGGTGTTCAGCAAATACCAGATTTCCTGTAAAATTTCAAATCTCCAACAGTGGTGAGGCCGGAAATAGCCCTTAACAGAATAGGATCATCGACGGCTGAAAATAATCGTTGTACGAAATGGACGTTCAACACTTCTCAAACTGCTGCGGTCTTGAATGCATGCCCATAAACGAGTGTCAGCACTCACTAATTGATATGGGCTTTTGCAGCTGCAAATTATCACATGTACCATTGTTGATTCAGTGGCACAAAGCTATTAACCTTGTCTAAGCTTGTCAACACCGTCGTTGGGCTCTTAATGACTGCAGAATCGTTGTCTAGTTTGGCGAGTCTCGTTTTCAATTGTATCGGATAGATGGCTATGTACGGTTGTGGAGAAAACCCCTTGAATCCATGAATCCCTCATGTCTACATGGAACTGTTCAAGCATGTGAAGGCTCTGCGATGGTAAAGGGAGTGTGCAGTTGTCATGAAAGGGGATCGTTGATACGTCTAGACTTGACCATGATAGGTCAGAGGTACGTTAACATCTTTTCTGACCACCTGCATCCATTCATGTCCTGTGTGCATTCCGACGGACTCTGACAATTTCGATAGGATAATGCGCCACCCACCAGGTCTACTGCAACTAACGAGTGGAGCACTCTTCTGAATTTCGTAACCTGTCGGCTACTTAATTCCCTAGACATGAACGTTATCAAGCATATCTGGGAGGCTTTGCAACGCGCTATCTTTATGAGATTCCCCATCATCTCGTACTTTTATGGCGTTATGAACTGTCGTGCGGTATTGTTGGTGTGAACTCTGTACAGAATATCTTGACAAATTAGATGACTCCATCCCATGCCATGATGCCATACTTCTGCGTTCTTGTAGAGGCTCTATACCATATTAGATCGGTGTACTAGTTTTTCTGGAACTTTAGTGTATATAATTCTTAGTAACTCAAGCTGTGGAGTAAAAATTGCTTGATAAGAAAAAGAGAGTTACCTATAATTTTCTAAGCTATGATTATATAGTCGATATAAAAATATTAGCTATTTTGTTGGTTTTATCCCTCATTTCTTGTAAACCTTAAACCAGAATGCCTGCAAGAGTTTAATATGTGTGTTATCTTATTAATTCTATCTAGATTTTAGTATAAATGAATAATAGAAAAATTAATTTTTGATACCTCCAACAATAAGAGTATATATATTTAAGTCTCTTTTAAATCAACACTAATGCTAGATAAGTTACATATAAATACTAACAGCTATGATTTAATCAGTAAAGTTTCTTACAATGCTTTAATTTCATTTTGAATTGTATTTGGCTTTTGAGGATTACCTTTTTGAGTTTTATTGATTTACTTGTTATAAAATTAATGAAGTATTTTTCCTAAATGATGTAATGAAATCCCAGGATATTACATGATTTCTAAGTAAAAATCAGAATATTATTAAACGAGGGAGTTTTCAGCAGATTATTGAAAAAACATTTTTACATATGAAGAAAGAACTAGTATCCAATATAATATGCATAATCTTTTTTGAAGAATGTTAATATCTAGCTATTAAGTTTTTAATTTTTTTGAAATAAATCATATCTGAATTTGTATGCACGATGTTAAAATTCATCATAAATATATAACCATATAATAATAATTTATCATTTACTTTTAGCATGCAAGCGCCCTTGAGTTTTCAAATTATCTCATTTAAGATGTGTCCTGTGTGAAAATATTTGAAATTCTGTTAATAGATATAATATATTTCTATTAAGTAGAATAGCCACTACTTGTGTATTATGTGTGTGTATTGTTTACCTTTTTATGTTTTATTAATTTTTATTTCCAAGCTGAGTAAACATCAATATTTTACAACGCAAAATAATTTTTAAGAGACATATATATATATATATATATATATATATATATATAATTATTATTATTATATTTTGCTGAAAACAAAGATTTGCTTTTAATGTTATATGAAACATTTTCTTAAATTCTTTTCAGCTACATTTTCCAAGAATGCTAGTATTTTCATTCTTTCATTTATTAACAATAACGAAAGTTTTGCATTACTTTCATGTATATTGAACTAGAATTCAATATATTTCAGGTAAAGTTACGAAAAAGTATTGAAATATCTTTTGAAGAATAGCACAGTCCCTAAAAAATATATCAGAATCTTGTTCCGTACCAAAATAGCTGTTCCTATATTTCATTAAGTCAAAAGTTCTTTTTCAAGCACAGAAAAAGTTAGGAAACTCGAGCTACATAGGTATTTCACGCGATTTCCTTAAGTAAAAATTTCCCTTTACTTTTTCTTTTAAAAGTTCCAGCTTATGTAAAAGAAACATACACTTTTAATCCCAGTGCACGTTCTGTAAAATACTCCTATATATAAGAAAAAAAAGATTACTTACTAAGTGGTGTGGCTTTCAGCGTCTTTTTCAAAAAGCATAGGAAAATAAAGTTAAAAAAGACTGTTACACAACGAATGCAATAACATTACACTTGTAACACACATATTTTGTTGATTGTACAAATATTTCTTTTAAAAGTGCATGCAATAAGTTGAGAAGTTAATGTAAACTTAAAAATTAAGTTTTACATGTTCTTCTGTTTATACCATATATATTATACTATATTTAATTGGAATATAAATAAATATATACCTTGAATATTTTAAAAAAAACATAATAAGTGATATAAAATACATAAAACATTTTAAGAAATTAATTCTTCAAATCGATTACAGCCTAACTTCTAATTCCCAATCCTTCCGAATGTAAATTTTATTTTGTAGTGTTTTTAAATAAATTACTTCATATCAAGTGTTGGGAAAAATTACTTTTTAAAAGGTAGGGGAAATTAAAACATTAAATATCTTAAGAAACTTAATTAGATTTACTTATTTAATATACTTGAATTATTTGTTGAAGATTAAATTTTTCTATCTATTCAATTGAAACCAGAAACTTTCATTTTAATTGATTTTGGATTTTTTTAATGTTAATTTTGAACATTGCAATTAAAAGGAATTATCTTGGATAAAAAAAATTCTTTAAAAGTTTATTACTTCAATTTCTGTAATTTAATATGAATAATTGAAATTACAAGGTCGTGATAGAAGAGTCATTTTAGAAAAATCGGAAACATGTAGTTTCAGTTTAAATTCTGGATGATATTAAAGCTCCATCATCTAGAGGAGCCAATGTGGGTCAAATTTGTCACTGTCCAATGCTGTCTCTTTGACGTGGTGTGGAAGTTTGGAGAGTGGGGATTCAAATTAGATGTATTCGTCATTTTAATGTGATCTGCTACTAATACTCCTCATATTTCGTTACTTCGTATTCATTTGGATATCTCTATTGTTTTGAATCTGTAAACTAGAGGTTAGTAT
This sequence comes from Trichonephila clavata, assembly GCA_019973975.1. Taxonomy (NCBI): domain Eukaryota; kingdom Metazoa; phylum Arthropoda; class Arachnida; order Araneae; family Nephilidae; genus Trichonephila; species Trichonephila clavata. The sequence goes on from BMAO01036907.1 coordinate 40,292, forward strand.
ACTACTTTATGTTACTTTTGGTTGTTTGTAAATCAAGGATTTCTTAAAAACAAGTATTAGTGCTTTTAATTTATTATTAACTCCTCAGTATGTAGACTTTTCTGCTTGAAACTATATGGTTATGAGAATTTGTAATTTTCTAAATTAATTGCAGTATAAAAATAATTTTTGTTTACCTGCATTTTCTCTTCTGACTTTTATTTCAGGCCAGTAAAATATTCATATTAAGTAGAAAAATTTGACTAATTAAAACTATATTTAACCCTGCAAGCTTAGCCTTAAGGCAATGACTTGATTATTTCATTATTGATTCTACTCATGCGCTGTCTTTCTATTTCCTTGCTTATTGTTTATCTTTAAAAAAAGTTGGACTTATATATATATATATATATATACATATAATTTTATATATTATTTTTCAAACTAGTGTAATGCAAGGACTGTTGACAACGCTCTTCTTAATTTTGGGCCACGATCAAATTTCATCTGATATGTCTTTTTCTTCTTTCTACTTTACACCATTAACATATCTATGTAGTTCACTTCTATTTATCATAAATTAAACTGCTTTATTTTACACAGAACGCAGATTAGAAACATGGAGTCGTTTGGTGCATCATCAGTGCAGAAAAATAATTTAAAGAATGTGAGCATCTTACTCAGTCTACTGATATTAAATTTTGATAAAATTACAGCCTCTCTCTTCTTCATTGCATGTTTTTTGATGATTTTCATTTTCTTAAAAAATGATCAGATTTAATAACTTCGCTTTTTAAGTTAAGACAACATCAAACTGATTCATTGATTTTTTTTTAAAAACTAGGTTTATAAGGCATATTATATTACGAAATGCATAGACCTTTAGCTTTCTCCAGAAGAAAACTGAGCATCTGTGAAAATCAGATCAGTTTTCAGTTTATTTGCTATTGTATTTCAATTATTTATAAAATTGCAAATGATATTCAAACTACTTCCTGGTATAACTATAAAAACAATCGTATTAAAACTTCGGTGAAAAATATATGCTAAATACATTTAAAAATTAAAAATTTACGTTAAAAAAATTTCAAATGAAATGCAACTTAATATAACAATACGATTTATGAAATCAAGTTCTTTTTTAGGAAAAATCGATAGTATTTTTATTTGTAAATCGGGATATATAAAATTTTTATCATTTAATTTCGGTTAAAATGATTGCTTGATTCCTGAAATATTTCAGGAAGATATTTCCTATCCCGAAATCCTACACATAGATAAATTTATCCTGTTGATTATTAGTGTGGTGATATACAGTCCTATCATCTTCAGCGGTAACCCATCCACATTAGATTCTGAATATATGAAGGGAAGTACTCTGTATCTGTGAGTAGAAAAAAAGGCTACAACTAAGTTGTTTCTTCTGTTAGATATACATGATCAGTCACCAAGTTGATCTTTTTTTATATCAAGGACTACAGAGAAAGCAAGAATGTAGTGTACAAACTATAAATACTTATCTATAGTAGATGCCATCTCAAGTATCTGTAATTATTGCTACATTAAAATATAAGTTAATACTGTTCATAAATATAATTTATGCTATATTTCCTTTTATATTTAAAAATATCTTCAGACATATTCTTACACATTTACTAATATATTCTACACTCTTTTTTACCTATAACATATTTAAGAGTTAAGCATATGTAAACCAACAGATGAAGGTAACTACAGCAACTTATACAAAATGGGTACAACGCTTAATGCGATGTGCTGTTAGTAAATTCAAAAAACAAAGATACTTAAAACCACTAAAAATATCCAAAATTAATGATGTAAATTTTTGATTTAATATTAATTACGTTAGCAATCTTTTAAATATTTCTTTTTATTTCATGTTTTACCAAAGTATACACGTGAAATCTAATTCACATAGACTAAATTTGTATTTATATGAAACTAATTAATTAAGCACATTAAGTATTAAATTAGTATTCAAGTACTAATAAAGTGAGCTCAATGATTTAGAATGAATGACTTTAGTGAGCTGAATGAATTTAAATCACAAAAAAATATGTGTTGGTGACTTTCTCTTTTATACCGCACACAAAAAAATTTTCTGAATTTTTACTATAGTATATTCAACCATCAATAATATCTAAAGGATTATACTTGACTTACAGCATAATTGTTTCGACAGTATATATTATGCTTTCGGTTTTTACTAATGTTTTATTTAACACTTCCTTACAAACTAATTTTTTTTAAAAGAAAATGCTACTTAATTGATTTATTTTTTTAGATTTTAATGTTTCTAGTAATATATCATTCAAATTAGTTTCTATCTATCTAATTTACGAATAAGAAATATTGGCTTCCTTTCTGAACCTAATACTTCAATTTTAAAAGCGCACCACAAGCTTATCAATTTCATATTGGTCAATACCATTGAGATTAAAAATTTTCTTTTCAATTTCATTTGCACTTGCAAAAGTATACTTATTTAGATTGTGTAAAATTTAATATGAGGGCTATGAGCGGAGGACGTGTGATTCTTATGCACGGTTATGCGGTAAGAATAGCACCGAGCTGTCACTTTCCTCTCCAAATTTTTTTAACCAACTAAGACTGTTTTTAATTATTTAAACTAGTGGGTGTCAGGAACAGTTCCATTGAACAATTCAAGAATAAAAAGAAATCACAAAGGTTTTGTTTCTCAAAACTTACAGCATCCGAGGGTAAAAATCTGACTTGGCACCTGTGTAATTCATAATTTCTTGGTATATGCTTCGTGGTCAGATATCAAGAGTTACACCTGAGCTGACACTATATCCACACCACGTTAACGTGAAAACGTTGAACCTCCGAAGATTTAACAAATATCAGCTCTCTGTATGACTTGTCTTTCGTGGCATTAGGTTTAGATCCTAGAGCGCGACCGAAACAACTTTGGGTTAAATATATTGCACGGTTTCTGAACCGAGCTAATTTTTTGTAGTGTATTGCATTGACAGTGAAAACGTTAAAGTTATAATCTGATACACATTGTCTAGTACAGATGTCGTGAACGTGTTTTCTATGAAAAATTGTGTTGGTCTACAAGAAAATTGCGACATTAGATATATGCATAGCACACTAACAAATATCACACTTATGACACTTAAATTTCAATTTTTTTTAAGTATTTACTCTGGATTTTGCTACTTTAATTGGTGTACTTGGCACTTATAAAATAAAAGTTATCTGATTATTATTACAATATAAACATATTTACCTTTTCCCTTTAAATTCATGTAAGTGGTCCTCCAAATATAAAATTAAACATTTAGTGGTCTATGAAGCTGTAAAGGTAGGCGGTAGCTGGTCTAGTGCGTCTACGTTTAGTAATTACACGTTTAATGCTCAAAAGTTTCAGAAAACCTAAGCAAATAAACTAAAGTTGTGATAATATGTAACTGGAAACCATTCCATTAATTTAAGTATTCCTAAATGCTAAATGGTACGTGCAGTAAAGCAACTTCTTTTATACGCTGTGGGTTATATAAGGGAAAGTTACCAATCTTGCTGTACATAGTTTCCCTTCTGAATTATGAAAGACGCTAGCAACGGCACAGACAGCGCAATAATGTCTCAAATTACCCGCCTTAATTACTCTTGTTGATTGCAGGCAAGGGTCAGGGCCAAGCTCGAATAAATAAAGAACAGCGATATTAGCTCTCAAGAAACGATACAGTTCCGTAAGGACAACAACAACAAGGAAGAAGGTAATTAAGTGGTAATGGAACTGCGATAAATCTGGGAATTTTCCCTGGATAATGGATGTCTAATTGTAGCACTATTGATCGTCAAAAATAAGTCGAAAGCTTTGTAATTAATACCGACTAAGAATTATTACAGAAAACATTTCTTGAACGATTATGCTTCGAGCTGTTTTGGAAAAATAATTGTCAGGAAATGAACGACACGAATGTTTGGGAATAATTATTGCGGTTGGAAGAAGAGTAACCCACTTTCGTTCGAGTTCGTTCAGAGTCTTTAATTAATAACCGTGTGGTATGTATGCACTAAGAAATTCATCATCACACATAAAAGATATTTTGTAGATAGGAATTCATACTGAATAAACGAGTTTTTCTTCATCATTTTTTTAAAATGTATTTGGAAATAGATATTCTTGGAATAAAAGGGGGAAACGTTGAACTAAGAGAGAAAGAAAGCAAATATTTAATATTAGGGCTCAAATATTTGAAGAATACTTAAAAAATGTTGAACGTATTAACACTAGTGTTACTTCCGAATTTTGATTAATTCTGCAAAAACCTTCACTAATTATCTCATTGGATAAAACAAATGGTAACTAAAGTTTATCCTTTCATTTCTACATTAGAAAATTCTAGTTTAGCAAGTTTAAAAATATCCAAGCTTCAAAGTTATTACTTAATCCGAGTTATTTTTTGTTCCCAATGGTTGTTGAAATGACAAAGGAAAATTTAAGATCATAAAGAAAAACATTAAAATAGCAGATTTTCTAAAGATTCTAAGCAAATATAATTTTCATCGTAATAGATTTAAAAAAATACTTATTCATGTTTTTTGAATAAATTCCTTCCAACAAAGTGATAACTATGATATGAGAAACATGAGCCATTCATCTGACTTTCATAAACTGTGTGTGCTAGTTTTAAATTTTATAAAATCAGCCAAAACAAATTTGAATGAAATTTACATCTTGAAATGTCATTAAAAGTTTTGATTATTTTACACTCGAACTAATATCGTGAGTGCTTTATTTTCATTATTCTACTCTATCAATTTTAAATATTGCAACAGTTCCAAATTCAATTCCCATAACAAAAAAAAATCTAAATTCGTAGAAATTAAAGATGACAATAGAGTGTTTTCAAACATTTGCTGTATAAATGCATGCTCTACATTATTCTAGAAGACCTATTGTGTGTGTGTGTGTGATTTTACAAATCATACAACTTCAAAAAATAATATGCTATCCGTCTCTGTAATTGTTACATGGAATTAAATTGAAGTATTGCACATCTTTAGAAGTACAAAAATTCTTGCTACTACTATTTGATGTAATGTCACAAAGCTGTTCAGATAACCACAAGCTGATGCTTACTTTTATCATACCTCTCAAGTTTAGAAAGATTCTTTTAAATTATTAAGTTGATTAAGATAAGTTAGTTTAGCTCTTAAATCAACTACTGTGAATTTCACTACCTAAGAATTCTGGAATTTTTTCCATTGTTCAAAATGTGTGTGTGTGAGGCTGTACTTCATTATATTGTTTTTATTCAACGCACGGACTGTCACCAAAGCACCGCATAGTTTTAACCACTTGTCAAATAACAAGAGTAACATCTTATATTTTAATTCTTCACATTTAAAAAAATTCTCAGTATTATGGAGATTTATATGCAAACATTATTTAGATTGCTTAACTTATTCACAAAGGAAATAAAACATTTCAGTAAAATTCAGTTTCGGTTCATTCTTCATTTTAAAAGTTCATTTTCAGAGTATTTTTTAAAAGCTCGTTGTTTATAGACTTGCAATAAAACGGTTGGAAGAAGACCTATGATTATATTTAGTGCTTTTCATGATTATTTAAAAAAAAAAAACTAGGTGATTTGGGTGTAGTTATATAAGAGTGCCATTGAATGAAAAAAAGCAATTAATATTCAATTGTATGAGTGAATCACTTAAATATATACGCTGACACATCAATTAGAATTAATAACAAAACAGTTACACACATACGTTTAATTTTAATGCATGTGTGATTATGTAGTATACCCCCGAAATGGTTTTAATGTTTACTTCAAGGAAATTTAATTTTAAGCTTCTATTACTTGTATTAGATCGGACAAAAAATAGAACATTGAAAGTTTTTTTTAAAAAGTTTTAAATTACATAGTGATATTTTTTTTTTTTTAAATAATCACATTTTTTAAAAGTAGAGATATAAAATGCATGTGAAAAAAAACCTCTGGAATCTAATATAACATCGGTACGGGATTGAAGGGAAAAAATGGATCTCCCGGAAAAAATCTGGCTTGCTTACGCTAAGCAATAAACAGAAGAGTGAATTGAAATTCCCAGTATAAGAACATATCGTGGATGAACATGGAGTGGGTTGCTTGATCGGTGGAGTAGTAGAACTGATTTCCATCGGTCGAATTTACGAAAAGGGAGATAAACGGAACGAATAAGTTTCCATAGAAATCTGAAATAGGGTGTTTTCACCCTTTCAAAGGAGAAGGTTGATCTTTTGTTGTATATCCCTAATCTGACTTTAAAATCTGAAAAGCTTTTCTAATCTGAGAGAATTTTAAGAGCAAAATAGAAAAGAGAACTCAAATTTCAAAAGTTATAAAATCACTGATTTCCATGCATAAAATTTAAAATGATTGGATAATCAGTCTGTCGTGGCTCAATGCCACCTCTTACACTACCATCTCCCCGTCTATCTGCCAATACGACTGGGTGTGTAGGCGGACTTAAATGATCATAAGACATAATTGCAAATCAAATAGATTTATTGATTCTAGTTAACACCAATAGTTATAAACACAAAATTCAAATTTAAGAGAAACTAAATAAAATGGAGTACGAAAAGGGGAATCACTACTAGCGGAATAACAGAATATCAACCGAATCTAGGAAAGCTTAAACACGCACAATTACAGCAACGCCACGTACTAATATTCGCAATATCTTCAATTAAATCACTGACCTTATCTTTTACATCGGCTGCTACTTCGTGATGATTTCTGCCTTTTTACTGGCTGGGGGAATTGTTGAAGGATCCACACTCTGTAACACTGATTTTTACAAGCTTCAATCAACTTCTCCTAGCGTAGCTCCACACGTATGCTGACTTACCGATCTTTACTTCACTTAACTTCACTCTTCTATCTCTTCACTTTACTTAACTTATTTAACTCGCAAAACCCGAACTTATATAATATATCTTATTTGCATAAATCACGCTTGGTCTCGGTGAAGATTGGTTGAACTAAATAAAGTATTTTAAAGAAAATAGAGAAGGTTAGCCGAAGACCGTATAGATCCGTCACAAGTCAAAGAGCAGTATTTCGTATTGTATTTAGTTTTAATAATACACTTTGTGCTAAGTTTGTTTTTACCTCTTTAACTTAACAATTATTTTGTAAAAGATAGTCAAAAATTTCCGAATATCTTATTGCTGAATTTTAACCTTTATTATGAACATAGGTCATTATGAGTACTATGTTATTTATTATAACTAGGGGGTAGCCCCTGTCCGCCTAACGTTGGACTAACCCGCGTTGTAAAAATTATATAACTTCTCATACTCTATGCTTAAATTATAAAACTGTAATTTAAATGTTTTATTTATTTGTTCCTTTTTCAGTTGTTCCAGTTTAATTCAGCAATGAAACTGCATCGTCCAACTCGTCATTGATAAATTTCTAAGATTTTGATAAACCTGCAGCTCTTGCAGCTTGCTGGAAAGTTGAGTTTTAAATTCTGTTGATTGTTAATAGTCTTCGTATGAGACAACTCCTTTCTTCTCAAGCAACGATTCCAGTACAGGCAATCGTTGCGATATTTTTCTGTAATGTGCTATCGTAACCGTATTGCATTATTAAATGAAACAAAACATTATGGTTGACAATTTAGTTCGTACGACATATGTGAAATTGGGGTTGCCAATTTGGCGAGTTATCTTGAACGTTAGCATTGTTGCGTTACTACGTAATAAATTTATTATAGCTTAATAACAAACTTTTTTATGTATAAAAAATAGATAATATTTATAGGTTATTATAATTATGAATATATATATTGTCAAAGTTTCTTTGATTGTTTAAACTTTTAAATCAAATGGTTAAATTCCATGTTTATGTTATAATAATAATTCACTAAACGTACCAAAAATATTGCAATAATTAACAAAAACAACAAAATGGAGTCATTCTCTCGACACAATTTTTTCCAATTAGTATTGACATATTTAACTAAATACTAATTGTGTGTGTTCTAAAGATTCAAAAATGTCATTAAACTAATTGATTTTGATAATTTTTCAAAGTATTTTCGTAATAATTGCAGATTTCTTTTTTTCACTATGTCATATTAGGTTGTTAGTACTTGAAGCAAAATTTTTAATTACCATTGGTTTCAAGATAATTTGGCATGATGGACCGATAGAAAACATTTAAAACTTTCGAAATTTATTTTATTAGAACAATAAGCTCGATTTGTATGCACATTAAGTTTTTAATTGGTAAGAAATATCTACTGGGAAAAACTCTATTGATAATTATTTTTAATTGGAATAAAAAAAAAAAAACTAAGATCTTGTTAGGTACAGTCGACATAAAAGTTTTCCATGAATATAAAACAATAAAAAATTTTAACAACGATAAATCACTTGATTAGTATATAAAAAAATTATTCATTATTAATAGTGTTTTCTAAACTTACTGAATGGAAAAACCATTTATGATTCTAGGTATTCTTAAGGTAAATATACCACAATTTACTACCCTAGCTTTTTTATAATACTAAGAAATTGTCTGAAACTCAAGAGAAAAAATCATAAATCAAATAATCGATCAATGGAAAGTACACCTGAACCTCTTTTTATGCGAATTTTTTCACAAAGATTCAGAATTGCACAAATTGGAGTACCGAAAATAACTTTTTATACAGTTTTTATTCATTTTGACTGTCTCGACGTAAAGTATCAGTTAGAAAAACAAAAATTCAAGAAACGTGTGAATTTAATTTAGGGTCTGGAATGAACAGACACTTTTTCACAGTATAACGAATATTTTGAAAAAAAGAATTCTAAGGAAAAATAATTGTTCAGCATTTAAAACTAAATTTTGACAACTTTTAGGTGAAAATACTATTGCTTTCATCAAACTTTTTTTTTAATAAAAAGAATGAGAAACGAATATAAGCAAGTACTAAATATATTTTCAATATTTAACAACTACAAGAAGGAAACGACAACTGGAAATTTAAGTAAATAGCACAGAAGAAAGAAAGTACCAATGATCCATCTTCTCCTTTCACAATTTTTCCTCAGCCTCCTCTGGGTAATCAAAACTTTTTCATTCATATAGATAAAAATTGAACCTTTGATCCAGAAAAAGACGAAGTTTCAATTCGGTCAGTCCGTGGACAGTGTTAGTGATCACAAATACTTTTCTTTGCAGAGTTAGACTAATATTCTTTTGACCAACTACTTACTTTTGAAGAGCAATGTGGCGAAGGAATTTCCAAACCGACTCTTTAAAGATGTCGTATACTCCGGCGAAGCTCAATAAATCATACTTTAAGACATTTTAGTAGTCTGAGATTTTTATATTGGACGATTCTATTTAAATTCAGATATTTTATTAGAGCCGAAAAGAACTTTATCACAATTTTTATATAAAACGAGTCTTATTTCCTGTGCTTTATGGAGAGGTTATCTTGATATTTTTTAGTTATGTTAAGAAAATTACAAATGCCTTTATAAAATTTAATGACATTTATTATTCTACCTTTCATTCATTGTGTGGTGTTGTACAGTTTTGGATATGACACAACAGATTATTAAATTGTTATAAATCTGCATATAGATACATATCATAAGAAATGTCTGATTAGGATTATTCAGGATTGTACATCATATTAATACTAACATAAATTATTTTTAGTGTTACTTGTCAACAATTTCTGATTTACAAATCCTCACAATGCAAAAGTTTTGCGTGACTAAAAGTATTCTTTTCTCAGATTGCTAAGGAAAGGGTAGCAAAATTATACACTCATGTCCATAAATTAAGGATAATTCAAAATCACACAGAATTTGAACTCTAAAATAAAAATTTTACCTGTAGAATTATTACACACATCTTGAAGAAGAATATGCAAATCACAGGAAACTACCAGGCGGCACGTATAGTACGTCACAGTGACGAGAGTGTAAGAGAGGGGTATATAACGAATGGTGGCAAAGAAGTAAAATTGTTCACAAACTTTTTAAAAGCCTTTCAGTGCAATAACCGCATAGTTATGGCCCAAAGGAAGCATTTGGAGGATTTTTTACGTGGTAGAATTTTCAGACGACTGGAATGTGGATGTACCCAGCTGGAAGTATCCGAGAAACTTGGAATGGCCCAGAGTGTCATCTCCAGGCTTTGGCAACGATTCCAAGAAGATGGTAATGTGAGTAGATGTTACAGCACAGGTCGCCCCCGAGTTAAAACGCCGAATGAGGAACGGTATTTAGCAGTTACTGCGAAAAGAAACAGACGGAGCACAGCATCAGACCTGTCTCGTCAGCTCTCTTCAGCTACCGGTACAACAGTTTCAAGGCAAACTGTGTACAGACGCTTACGGCACATTGATCTATATTCTCGTAGGCCTTTCAGATGTGTTCCCCTTACCGCAACTCACTGTCGACTGCGATTAACCTGGAGTAGAGAGGGATTGTGGACACCGCAACAGTGGTCTTGTATGATGTTTTCGACGAGTCCAGGTTTAGTTTGCAGTCTGATTCTCGCCAGACTTTCATATGGAGAGCGCCAGGTACCCATTACCACCAAGAGAACATCATTAAACGACACCGTTACGGTGGTGCAGGATGGCTCGTTTGGGGAGGAATTATTCTTGGTTCCAGAACTGACCTGCATGTTCAGAGTGTAACGATGACAGGCCACATCTATCGGGATGTCATTCTGGAACAAAATGTTCGTTTGTTTCGGGGAGCCATGGGTGCTGAATTTCGGTTTATGGATGACAACGCCTGTCCTCACCATGCAAACATTGTAGAGGAATGCCTTCAATCGGAGGATATCACCCGTATGGATTGGCCAGCATACTCACCGGACTTGAATCCAATAAAGCACGTGTGGGATATGCTTGGCCGACGAATTGCAGCCCATCAACCCCCTCCCACCTGTCTACCAGAACTTCAGAGGGCATTGCTTGATGAGTGGTGTAATATTCCCCAAGATCAGATTGATAAATTGATAGTCAGCATGCGTAGGGTTTGTAAGGCCTGCATTGCATCGTCCGGGAGACATACTCCGTATTAACCATCATACTAACCATGTTATACTGTTTTCTGTAAAAGGTTTTTTTTTAAAATTTGCCGCAGGGAGTAAAAATCGCAATTTTTATTAATTATGTCAAACATATAGCATCTCTTTTGCTCTTTACCTTTTGTTTAATAAATAGACTTTACAAATAAGTCAAATTTGTTTTGCTTCTGTCTCTTTCTTTGCCTGAACTTCATTATTCTTAATTTATAGACATGTGTGTACTTGCTGAAATTTAAATCAATAATTACAATTTATGGACTCCAAATCCATGTAAATCAAATTTACATAGTAAACACGAGTTTTCCTTTGAAAATTCTACAATGAAAATAATTATATATTAAATCTTACGTGTATTAAAAAATATAAGAATATTTAACTGTAATTGTTAAATATAAGATTAAGACGATGTTTTTTTTTTAAATAAGACTAAAATTTGTTAAAAAGATCATTTTTTCCTGGCATATTTTTTAAAGCATTTTTATTCCTCACATTAGTAGTAATAGTTTGCTTCGAAATGTTAAGATACGTTTTCATACGTCACTTTGAAAATTGATCTCCCATAAACAAAATTCTTTATCAGAACAAATATTGTCAGTTTTTCGTTTTTAACATCAGAAAACTCAGAATAAAATACTTGCTTATTCTGTCATTTTTAAAATTAAAACAATTCTCTCTCAAATGCATCACGTTTCTAACAATATATTTACACTGCTGGCCACCGTAAATGCATCACCCTGAAGGAAGCACGACATGAAATTTACAACATGCATTAGCGGAGGTGAGATATGCAAATAATTAGAATTTCAGCGCAGACACACATCACGCAAGCCTGTGGCGCCACCTCAAAGCGCTAATTAAGGCTTGGAGATTTCGACGATTTCAAGTTCGGTAATTGTGTTTTTCTTGTGATTTTTTTCAAAAAAACTTCTGTTATGTCTCGGAGAAAACAGCGATTAGCCTTTGATCAAGTATCCGAGTTCGACAGAGAAAGGATAGAGAGTGGCCTACCGAGACTGTGGATTATCTTTCAGAGAAATCGGTAGTCGTGTTGGACGAAACCAAACAACTGTAATGCGGATATGTGACCATTGAATGCAGGAGGGTACGACGAACCAACCTGGTCGATCGCATCCCCCTCAGTGCACAGCTTCACGTGAGGAGAGGCAAGTTGTGCGCATGGCAGTGACGGATCGTTCAGTCACATCTCGAACCATATCACGGCACATTGAGTCTTTAACGCATCATTCAGTGTCTTTGCGTACCATTCGACGTCGTTTACAGCAGAGTGGACTGTCCCCAAGACATCCATTGCTTTGTCTACCCTTTACACAGAGCCACAGACGTCTCCGCCACCAATGGTGCGATAAAAGAAGGATGTAAGCTGCAGAATGGAATGAAGTTGTCTTTACCGACGAGTCACGCATCTGTCTTCAACACCACGATGGTCGGATTCGTGTCTGGAGACACCTTGGAGAGAGGATGCTGAACAGCTGCGTTATGCACCGCTACACTGGTCCTGCACCGCGTATTATGGTATGGGGCGGTATTGGATATCCCTCTCGCACTCCCATAGTACGCATTGCCGGTACTTTAAACAGCTAGCGCTACATCTCCAAGGTGTTGGTGCCAGTTGTCCTTCCTTACCTTCAGGACTTGGCCACAGCCATATTTGAATTGTTTCCCTGGCCGGCTCTCTCTCCGGATCTTTCGCCGATAGAAAACATGTGGTCCATGGTTGCCCAACGATTGGCCCAGATTACACCCCCAGCTGCCACACCAGATCAACTTTGGCAACGTGTGGAAGCTTCTTGGTCTGCTGTACCCCAAGAACACATCCAAAGTCTCTTTAAATCAATGCCGAGGCGTGTGGCAGCGATGATCTCTAACAATGGTGGTTACTCTGGCTACTGATTCTGGCAAGAACCACACTTCACAGAAGTCTATAAATTTAATCATTTGTTACTTGGTCAACATGTAATCTGCAAAATAAATTTTGTTGGGCTATGTCTTGTCTTTCTTGGTGTTGCATTTACGGTGGCCAGCAGTGTATATACATTAGTTGTAAGGTGTAAAAGATATTTCGTGAGAAAGTCAATGAAGACGAGGAATGATTTCGGAAGAGCTGAGACAAATGTTAACGATAATACATATATACTACCATATTTACTCGATTCTAAGCTGCCATCGATTCTAAACTACTTCCCAAGTTCTCAAAATATTTTTCTGAAAAAATTTTGTCATGGATTCTAAACCACACCCCCAATTCTCTACTCATTTTTGAGAAAATATAAAAAGTTGTGTAAAAAAGTTCATCTGTATCCGGTACTTGAACATTTTTAAGGAGAATTTTATCACTTTGTTTTCGCCATTGACGTATATTTGTTTCATCCCTGTCAAATTTTCAATGTCCGCTGCTCTGCTTTCCTTTTTACCTGCCTATAAAATTACCTCCCTTTTCATACTTGCGTCACAGTAAACTCGTCTTGATACTATTACCGAAATCGTTGATGTTCAGGTGATTAAAAGAAAGCATATAAAAAATATTTCCTAAATACGAGTAAACAATGATCTTGAGCATAGACTGGATATTGGAGATAAACTGGAGAACGGGATAAGTCATCGAAGCAAGTTTCCAGAATGTGCAGTTACATTTTTCCTTTTAAAAGGGGTTAAATCTCGATTTCTCCCATCCAACAAATCTTTTGCCTTCGATTCTAAGCCGAAACTGATTTTCAATATCATTAACACTGGAAAAATCGTGCGGAATAGATTCAAGTAAATACTCTATTTCAATCCAGAGCTTTATCTTGCACCAGAATGCCATAAAGCAGAATGTCATACGAAAAAGAAAATGAGGTCAGCATAAGAAATGCTGGATTGTGACATGATTAAAAAGGTAATAATAAGTAATGAAATTAGTTGGAAGGGCAATAGATTACGAATGCATCAATAAGAGTTTACAGTTTTCGGAAGTAAAAACATTGACCACAAATTGGTTTGGAAGCTCTATGAAACCTCTCTTACATTTGTAAGCTAAACTGTTTTTTTTTCAGTTCATCACTTTGTATTAAGTTAGAGGGAACTGACGTTGAGAAACGAGCATATAAACCTCTCTTAGATGTATTTTCATAAAATGACATGCATTAAGAGCAATATTTATTCTTATAAATTTTATCGTATGTTTTGAATCTATATTTTCATGTATTTATGTGTAATGAAAGAAATAGCTTGCGAATATAAAGAAGTTGTGTGCATGAGTCATTCAAACATTCTGTAACATGTTTTACACATATTTGAAAATTATCTCTGTTTTTTGAAAATATGTACGAAAGCGAGAGTAAGTTAGATTAATTTTGAGCTTCAGCTAGGTAACTTATGCTGAGAATGAATTGAAATTTGAATGAATATATATATATATATATATATATATATATATTAGAAGAGGAGCAGATATATCCTTACGCAAGCAGGAATAGAATGTAAAAATCGATCAACGTCCAGCCTATCAGAAATATGTAAATGTAAAAATAACTAAATAAATAAAAATTGGAAGAAAAAGTATGTGAAATATATTCTAAAATTTAAGAAGTTGTTTAACAGTTATAGCAATGAAGACAACGAATAATGTTGCAAGTATTAATGTAATTAAACAGAGTAAAAAGCAAGATAAATTGGGCTACTCTTATGCAATTATGAACATGTTTTTTTGAGAATTAAAAATGAGGTTATTTCAAAGCATACATTTCAAATTCAAGCTATTTTAAACAATAAGATACATTTTGAAGAATTCTTTTAGAAAAAATATTTATAATGGGGTAAAATTTATGAATGATTAACTCTAATAAATCTTTATTGAAGCATTAAAGCATATCAGCTAAAGCTATTAGAATCTGATGTAATACTTATATTGAGTATAAGATAAGAATTTATATCTGGCTTTGTTGTATAAAATATTTTTATCCCTCTAATACTAAGGAAAGAAATGAAACGGATTTGTCATCAAGGATTTCTTCATAATCCACACTTTTTTTTCAAAATCCACTTAAGAAATCATGGGCTCTTTGGCATCAAATCCAGAATCACATCAGACCCTTAATGAATCTCTATTTTGCAACCAGCAGGAAAATACTTTTTTTTTCTTAACACTAGAACGTCCATTGGTGTCAATTGGACAATATTAAAAAGTCTTATTAAAAAGTCAATTGTTATTAAAAATTGGTGTCGATATTAAAAAGTTTTAAAACTAAACCTTACTTAACAATTGTATTGTGATTATTTAGTTATTATAATTATTTTATATATTTAATACCACGGTGTCGAAAGACACCGACGAACGCTTAAGGGTAAGAAGAAATCTCGAACGTTCTAGTGTTAAATCATATCAATAATATGAATATCCATCCTCACCATCTAAGCCCTATTTTTTATTGTTGAAGATAGCTTGAGGCCACTTTTCACCCCAAGACATATAGCTTCTGGTCCATTTCGGTTTCTCTGCTTTATGTCTTTGTTTCAAAAATAGCTTCCATGCCATTTTCTTGTAAGCGATACGTTACTTGAACAAAACTTTTCTCTTCTTAAAACGATATTTTTTAAAAAGTTTTGCAGCTTGGAATAATTGGATGTTGAAAAATGTTCCGTATTTTGACGCCTTTTTTGCTATCATTTTTTCATCGTCGAAGAGTCGTTTTATGGTTTGTAAAGTGACATTTAACGGTTTATTGATTTATAGGTTACATAATATATTTTCTCAGGTTTTCTTGAAACCTTTTGAGTTAAGATTTGCATTTACTTGGAATTAAATTTTTATTAATAAATTTTCACAGTTATTAATTAAAGTTTTATTCGTATTAGTATTACAAAGTACTTAAAAAATTTGTGTATTACTTTGATGATATAGGCTCCAATAATATATGAAACAATACATTGTATAAATCAAAACAGTTGATTCGAGGCATAAATTGATTGACTTTTTTTCTCATCATTTTTTTTTAAAATTATTTTTAATAACATTTTTAGAGTAAATTTTTGCTTAGTAGTAGAAATCAATAATCATTATCAAAATTCAAAACTTCAAAATGCTAAATGTATTCCGATGTTAACAAAACTTTAATTAAACATTTCTTTGAAGCATATTTCTCCTAATTCTTAAATGTGAGAATTACAAACGAAAAAATACGTGATATTTCCCTGAAGTTATATTTACGTTTCTAGAAGCATTTTATTCTTTCTTTAAAGTCCTATACAATCAGAAAATTAACTTTTATTTAAATTCACTCCTTCAATAATGAGTTATTAGAAATATCTTGGAAACATTATGATGAATAACAGAATTCTCATAGTAAAAATTTCAAAACAAAGTAAGAAAGGAATAGTTTTTTACATATTGTGTAACATGAAGAAAAAACCTTTTGACTAAAATAACACTCATTAGGCCCAGGTGTACGAGTACTGTTTATCAATTATTTTGTTTAAATAGAAACACATACATCTAGATTGAAATAAAGAAAAATGCATTGCAATATATATTTTCTCTCAATGAAGGTACGTCAAAATGTCTACTAGAAGAATTATTTTATAAAAAGTCTATTTAACAATAAGTATAAATCAAAAATTATACCTCATTTCTTTATTTGCCTCATTAACTATACCTCATTTCTTTAATTAAATTAACAAAGAAAAATGCAGTTAATTTGTTTTAGCTTATAAGAATTTGAAACAGAATAAGGAATCTGACTTTGACGTAAACTAATACAGTTTATCTTCCACGAAATCAAAACTTGAGATGAAAACAGAAGTGCATGAATCTTTGAAACTAGCCAAGTAAAACATGTATTTATTTTAAGAATACCATTTCTCTCTTTTATTCCTCGAATTCACAACTGAAACCACTTGAAAAATACATTTTTAAAATCACCTTCGGATCTCACAATTTATTTAAAGCCAAGACGACAGCTTTTCCAGCAGCCTTTTGAAAAGAATTCTGAATAAAAATGATGAAAGTGGGTAGAAAGTAACATTAAAACAATGAATGTCCTGAATGGGTTCCTTCAGAGTCTTAAATTCACAGTCTTCCGGGGAGAAATAAAACTTCAAATAACGACTGATGTTTGCGGAGAGTTTATAATATCGGTCTAATGTGTGATCGACGCTAGTCGGTAGGAGGAAAAATATTAAAATATTTTTGAGCGGTGTTTTGAAATGCATTTTCAGGAATCTAACGTCACTTTTGTTGCTTAGTGATTTATCATAATTTCAGCGAAGTAGCCTTTTGCTCTGATAAATGCGCATATTTATTTAAATTTCTTTTTAGGACATGCCCCGGCACTTTGGTTGCGAGCAAAAGATGACGTTTCTTAACGGTCTTTTCTCTCTACTCTTCAATACAAAACCAGTCATATATTTTTCGATGGATGTCTTATTTTCTGGTTTCGTAAGATGATAAATAGGTTTTGATATTACAATAAGTTTGGAGAATCCATTGACATATTGCTTTGCTGAAACTTGCAATTTTACTCAATCATTTTTAGAAGATTTGTAGGAAAAAATAGAGGAAAATCAAAATGCTTAAATAATGTTTTTTACCTTGAATTATTGTTCTTTCAAATTTTATTATTCTTTTATTTGTATCGTTGGTCGGAATGGTGGTAAAAATTTTACGATGCTGAAATTTTGGAGTTGTTTTATAAAAATAAATATGCTTCTTTATTTAGTAATTCAAATTTTTAATTAAATTGTAGTGAACATGATATTGTTAAAGGTGCATTCTTGTCTAGAAAAATTTTAAAAAACTCGGAGTTTTAATATGAACAGAGATAGAGAAGATCTGAAAAAAATCGTAATTGTTCTCGCGTTAAAGATAAAATAACTGTTACTTACAAACAAGAATAACTGACCTTACTTACTATTTCAAAATATTTAAGAAAAACAATATTAATAATGTAATACAAAACAAACTGTAAACATTTTTAAATTTAAAATATGTACACAATATTTCATAAAAATAATTCAATTAAAATAGATAAAAAAATGCAAGTTAAAATCCATTAAAAATCCTTCCACATTTTATTTATATATTCGATTGAAAATTAGATAAATATATTTTTATACTTACATCATTAATAGCTAAAAATAATATAAAGTAATTTTACAATGTAAATTTTTTCTAAGTTTAATAAAAAATAAAATCTTTAGAGCTTTAAATAATAAACGTTTAATGAAATCTATGAAGCATGTTGCTATTCATTATTTACAGTTCAGCTCATGGCAATACAGTTTTGAAAACAATACATACAATAGAGTTGAATTCAAAGTAGTAATTATTTAGATGTGTGATGAATGTAGTCTTAATATTTTCAAAACATTCCTTTTGAAAATAATTTGTATAAACTGACAAGATTTTATAATATGTACGTATTAAAATCATAAGGCTATTAAAAAGAGCATTACTTCCTTTGAGTTAGGAGATTTAAATCTAGATGTCCACTCGAATAATTCTCAAGACAAAACTCTACCCCTTTCATAACTTTTTAACATTTTTTTCTTTTGAACAGTTTTATTCATTTTTTCTTGAGTTTTCGTTCAAATATATGGTTATAATAGTTTATAACTGGACACCTGATTTAAGAATTATTTTTTTTAAAACAAAAATAAATTTTATAGAGAAAAATATAGTTTTTTTTTGTAGTTTTCCTTTGACATCAAACTATATTTACTGTAATTTATGACCCATTATTTCTTGAAGTGAGTTCTGAAAAAGTTTATTTTCTTGCCATCATCGGGGAATGTTGTATTGACTTGTACAATCCAGTAAATAATTTCAACAAATGCTATAAATTTTACAAAGTTGGCGAGCAGTTCTGTTGATTAAACCAGTGCTCCTCAAACTTTCGATATTTGCGACCCAATTTTCAATCATAATTTCACCACCCCTCCCCCCTTCAACAATGTATTGAATGCAATAATAATGTACTTCGGCATAAAGCTATAATACGACCTTAAGTATAAAACCTGCATTATCAAAAGAATATTTAAAATTTGTAAATGTTACTTTTAAGTTACATGTTGTGCATATGTTACTTTTTTGTTAATTTTAAGGAATAAGATAAGTATTATGTTTCTTTTCCTTTCTACATTTACAAGTGTGTCATATCAGTGTAAATTTTATTTTGTTTTTCATATTTTATTGTGAGCTTCCTTTCAGTAAATCAATAATAATTTAAGATAATCGTTAATTTTTCGACTTTTTGATATGCTCTTGCTCCCCACTTAGGGTTACCACACATCCACAGTTTGAGAAGCACTGAATTAAACTACTAGTTATTAATTTTAAAAATCTAGAAAGGAAAACAAATTATTAAAATACATTTCAGACAACAAAAGCAAATAACCATCAACCACTATTGTTGAAAATTCAATTAAAATTATAACCACGATGAAGTTTTAAAAACGTAAAGGCAAATACTCTGCGCACGGAATTTAATGTTGATTATTTTTTCTCTCACTTGGCAGTGAATGAAATTATTTCAAAGTCAACAAGAAGAGAAATTCTCTGTACTTATTTCATTTGCATTTTCCAAATTACCCTTGTACAAAATAAGACAACACTATGAATACAAAGTGTAAAATTAAAAGCTTTACGGAGAACATTACCATCATCATCATCGTAAAAATATTGTTTGCTACGGAAACTCTCCAGACGGTGGTAACTGCCGTCTTGACAGTTATTGAGCGGCAGTCCTAGAGAAACATATGTTTACTAGAGATTTATATGGAGTGGAACATTTTCTGGCCGAATAGTATGAATCGAAAATGACAATTGAGTGTGACAATTACGTGAAGTTCAAACCGATTGCCTAAGTGCTGATTAATAACTCACTCGTGTTTTACTTATTTATTTATCTCTGGCCCAGAAGACAGAATAGTTTAATGAAGCAAGAACTGCATTGGATGGGTATTGTGAGACATAAAAGGTTGGCAACTATCCCAGCTGTAGCTATCTTTTCAGAAGACTAGCAAAAATCCAAGCGGCGCCACAGTTGCCACTAAACGACTTTGCCGCGAAGAATGCGCTTCAGTAAATATTTAACTGTTTCTTTTTGGGGGGAAAAAAGAAGAAAAATAGCGAGTATCTTTATGGCGCATTGGATTATCATTTAGCAGTGCTTTAGCAATTCTGATGGCCACTGAAGTTAGGAAACCAAAGGATGGAAAAGTATAAACTGACAACAGTGAAGTACTTTACGCAAGGATGCAATGTAGAGGTGAAAAGCGTTTTACATTTTTCTTTTCCTATCAAGATTGAGTCTTAAAATGTTTTAGATTATAAACACCGTACTTTTTGGAAGGAAATGGGCACATTTTCAAAAAGATTTCATTTGTCTATTTCCCCCCTCGTATAATTCTTATATGCATTGTTAAACACATAATGGAAACATTTGCTTTGGATAGGGGAGTAGCGATGAATTCAGATATGTGTTCTTCAATATGAGATTGTTATACTTTATTTAAATTATTTTATAGCTCTGGATGTAAACACAGGATCAAATATTTCATGTACGGTATAATTTGAAACGTTAGTTGCTGTATTTCTTTTTTATTTCGAGCCAATTGTTCTGGAAGCCGTGTATAATGGAATAGGAAAAGAAATCGCTGTTAGAAAGTAAAGATAATTCAATAAAAATTAGTTTTTTTATTAAAAGTTAACTAAATATCAATAAGTAGAAGAATTTTAGCGAAATGAGACTTCCTCAAGACATATATATATATATAATGCAAACATTATATAAAATCTTATCCTTAAATGCTTTAGCATATTTAACCCGGCACTTCACACGCGAAAAAAATGACCTTAACTTTTTACGTGCAGGGTATCGCATACCCAAGGGTGTTTACATTCTGTTTTAACCCTAAAATTTACTTACAAAGGTATAAAAGGAAGAAAAGTCGGAAATTCAATGTGTTTGTAACACTTTTCACAAGTAAATTTAGTTTTTCTGTTCATTTAATTTGGGCGTTCAGTACACTGTTTATACACTCCTTTAGTCTTCGTTGCGAGTGAGTGCGATGTTCTTACTGGATCTTATTTATTTTTTTTAAATTTCGTAGAATCATTATTTGCTAGTTCCTACATTTTTATGTAAATTGAAATCCAAAACACTTCAGAAACCAGCGTCTGGTTCAATGTTTAGTAGGTGGTTTCTGACTACTTAACAAAATAATTTGCGTATTTACTGTTGCAACGTTCAACAACGCAAAAATATTGTCAGAGGCTTACGACTACATTTTCTAGCCATTGAATATGATGAGGTCATTTTTATCAAAGGCGATAAATGCTCTCTCAGTTATATTATCTGGATAGATTTCAGTAGAGGAATCATATTTGCTGTTATACTCTTATGTCTTCCTCACAATCACCGCAAAGCGTCTTTCTTTATCCGAAAATACTGTTGCATCATATCTATTAAATACTGTATCTATTAAATTACTTAAATATCACATTTCTTCATCATAACTATAATAATACGTCATTGCATAAGAAAGTTTTTAAAGCGTACTCGTTTATTTAGAAATGTAACGGTGATGCACTCGCAGGGTATGACATATCCAGAGAGGCAGAATCCAAAAATATACCTTTAGAATTCTCCTATAATCTACGGCCACTCAAAGGATATGACCTTAAAGTCAGCTACTCGAGAAACTATTCATTTTCCGAAATTTGTTTAGATGGAGTCTTGAAAAAGTTAGGATGTGGGTATGACATACCCTGAGCGCGAAGTCTCGGGCTACGGAGAAATTTACTTAAATTCAAAGAATTTGGGAGGTATATCATTAGAAGAGTTCAGAACTCCATTAAATGCTTAATTGCGGTGATATTACAGCTGTATGTAGAGTACCGAAGTATCATTGAAACGTTATTTAATTCCTACTATTAGTTCACACTCTCCCTCGATATATTTATAAATATATATATATATATACACTATCTGGCCAAAAGTGTCCGGACACCTCTTAAAAAAGTGGTTCTGGAGAGTGACGCAATTTGATATGTAAATGAAAGCTATAAAAGTGTTGGTAGTGGTTTGTCAGATTGTATTTATGCGTTTGTGAGGCAATGTGCAAGTCATAGGAGCTTAGTGAGTTTGATAGTGGCAGTATTGTGGGATGCCACCTTTGTGGGAAATCAGTTCGTGAGATTGCGGACATTATACAGAAGCCTAAATCCACTGTGAGTAATGTAATTGTGAAGTGAAAACGTCGAGGCAGTGAAATGGCAGAAAAACGAACCGGTAGGCCGAAAATACTTGGTGAACGCAGCCGCAGAACTCTGAAAAGGGTAGTGAAAAAAAATCGCATGTCCTCGTTGGTGGAAATTTCTCAGTAGTTCCAAAGTTCATCAGGAATTAGGGTTATCAGCAGGACTGTCCGTCGAGAGTTAAAAAACTTGGGATTCCATAGTCGTGCAGCCGCTCACAAGCCAAACATCACTCCACAGAATGCGAAGCATCGACTGCAATGGTGTAGAGCTCACCGTAATTGGACTGTAGACATGTGGAAAACTGTTCTTTTGAGTGATGAATCTCGCTTTATAGTCTGGTAGTCGTATGGACGCGTCTGGATTTGGCGGATGATCGGCGAACGTTTCTTTAGTGATTGCATTGTGCCGACTGTTAAGTTTGGTGGTGGAATCATAAAGGTGTGGGGGTGTTTCTCGTGGTTTGGCCTATGTCCGTTAGTTCCTGTGATTGGAAACATGAACTCTGAGATGTATGTGGACATTCTGGACAGTGCTGCACTCCCAACTCTATGGCAATATTTCGAGGAAGGCCCATTTCTCTTCCAGCAGGATAACTGCTTCATTCAGACATCGAGGCTTGCACAGACGTGGTTTGACGAAATGGGTGTTCAAAAACTGGACTGGCCTTCCCAGAGCCCCGATCTAAATCTCATAGAACACCTTTGGGACGAATTAGAGCGCAGATTAAGTAGCCAGCCAATTCAACCATCCTCACTGTAAGCACTCACTTCAGCTGTGATGGACGCCTGGAAGGCAATTCCTATGGTCACCTCTCAAAAATTGGTGGAAAGTTTTCCCAAACGTGTGCAGGCTGTCATCCATGCAAAAGAGGGACTAACATAATATTAATATGTGCCTCAGGACGCTCTTAGTCCATACCACTGGGTGTCGTACTTTTGGCCAGATAGTGTATATATATATATCTTGTTCAAATTTTCAATTGTTAATAAAGTAATTTTTATTCATCCACTCAAGTTCAAATACATTTTTTATACTTGTAGTGAATGTCACTTGATGTTAATATAGTTTTATAAATATTACATGATTAAAATTAAATTTAATTAATGAATAAATAGTAACAAACAAATCCACCTTTTTGGGCTGTGATTAACGTTAAATCTGTTGAAAGCTCCAACGTCCTACCGTTGGTGTGGTGTGGTAGTTAGGAGAGGGGTGTGCCAGCTCAGGTCCTCGTCATTTGACAATGGTTCAAAATTACGAGATCCGCCGCCAAAAGCCCTCGTTTTGCTGAACAGTGCGACGTTTTAATATTCACTCACTTATTCTTAACAAAATTTATATTCCAGCAATGTATATAAAAAGGAAAATTGCTCGTTGTGTCACTGTAGTGCAATGGATAGCGCGTTGGACTTCTAATCCAAAGGGTTTGAAACCTGTATGGGATGATCTAATTTCTGAGAATGTGGTTTATGAATAAATAAATAGTCGCAAAGAAAAATAATGGTCCAACTCCATATATAAAAAGAAAAATAATTCGCTTTCTAATTTGCAACTTAATATTGTGATTTTTTCATATGTATATACATATTGATATTTTAATTGTAATTATTTAATATAAAATAACCAAAATAAAAATTTTCTTTCTTTACTTAGTAGGAATTGACTTTTAATTTTTTTAATTTTTTTATTACTTGTATTTTAGTAAAATCAGATAGTGTAAAACGAAAAGCAATTCAAATTGTATTTGATCAATCATTTTATTTTACCATGGAATGCAAAGATAAAATATTGCTATGAGTTGGAAAAGTTAATAAATGATAAGAATTGTTGTCAATATTACAATTCTTATCCTTTACACAAAACTATGTAAAAATCAAGAATAGCTAATTAAAGGAATTAATCTAAAAAGTCAAATTGTGGGTTTAAGCACAAGAAAACTTAGTTGTGAAATTGTGTGGAAAGTAAAATACTGATTCGAGAACGATTAATGTTATAAAGAGAGGGAAAAAACCATACAAAAAATATATGTGTGTGTTCCCTGTATTTATGTAAAACACTTACAAAAAAGCACACTAGTACACCCCCACTCCTTCCAACACCGAAACCCTGGGTGTGGACCTAGTTATCCCATATCTACAGTACTGTGCAAATTAATTGGGACAAACATATTTTTAAAGAAAATTGCTCCTTTCTCTCGGGGATTTTCTGCCCCAAACCGGTTTCAACTGTATTTTCTTGCAATACGCGACTGCCCTTGACTAGTCTAAACTTGTTTGACCACGTGATCATGAGAAGTCAAAAAATTTCCCCTTCAGTTGCTGAAAGAAGTAGTCGCTTGTGTTAATTGTCTCCTTCTGACTTGTATTTAAAAAATGGATAATACTCACAGGAAAAGGACTAGAACGCTTAATTTTAGTCAGCATACTTCTATGTCTGTGAGGGATGTTGCTGCAGCAGTTGGAGTTGGAAAATCCACTGTTTCTAGGATTGTTAATGAGCAAAGAATGTTGGGCAAGTGGCTCCAAAACGAAACAGGAAATGCGGCTGCAAAAGTAAGACCACACCTTGAACAGTCAAATTTCTAGTACAAAATGGTACAATGCATCCTTACAAAACAAGTAGAGATAGATCTTCAGAGAGAATTATTAGCTACTCGTGTGAGCGTGGATTCCTCGACAATTCGACGAAGGCTTATTGAAGCTGAGAGATTTTTTGCAAGAAAACCAATTGAAAAACAGTTATTAACACCTGCAATGAAGAAACAACGTTTGAATTGGGGCAGTAAATATCAATACTGGATTGCACAAGATTGGAAGAAGGTCGTTCAGCGACCAAAAGTATTTTTATCTGAGGTTTTCAATCACGATTTGTCAAACGAAGTAGTGGAGAGCCCCTCAGGGAACAACATGTTATTCAAACAGTTACACACCCTCAGAAACAGATGTATAGGGGTTATTTTACTACTGGAAGACCTAGCAGCTTAGTACTAGTTGAAGGGATGATGAACTCTAAACAATACATTTCTATAAAAGAAAGTAAAACTGAGCCTATTATGCAAACGTTCGCAGATGTGGTGCTGGTATCTTTCAACATCTTGCTAAATGCCATACTTCTAAGCTAACAACGAATTTTTTTTCAAAAACAAAAAAAATAAGTTAAATATTTAATCAAAACAAGAAAAGGAACATAAAAGATATAGTCTTTACAAGAGAGAAGAAAGTAGTTCCAATAATAAAGGGCATTCATTATAGTTTGCTTACCTCACCAAGTTTCTAGTTTCGGGCATTTAAGTAGATGTGTATGTGTGCTCTGCATTCATGATGTCGGAATTACAAATTTGGCATATACTAGATGGAAGGATGCCTCTAGTGTTAAGATGAAGTGCCACGCAAACATTGCCTGTTTGCAGTCTGAAGTTTACCACAGCCCCTTTTCAAAACTTTTGACAACGCTTTTTCGAAGTGTCTTGGTTGTTAACTCAGGATTTGCCTGCTGATTTTGCTACCTGATCAGAATTAAGAGTATCCACTAATTTCTCAAAAATATATTTTTTAAGTGTTTCTGAAGAAAGTGGGTTGCTGTCATGTGTCTCAAGTGTTCCTCTCTTGGCTAGTAAGTCTACCTTTTCGTTGCCGTGCATACCCAAAGGTGAAAGATCCATTGGAAAACGATTGCCTTTTTTGTGTTATAAAAATATTTCTGAGATACTCTGGGGGTCTGCGTCATGTTTTATAACTCTACGGCCTGGGTGGCTGCTTTGGAATCGACTAGAATAACTGATATAGAGAAACAATCGATCTTCATCATGAGGGTTTCAAGAGCTAGGGAGTTTGCAATGATCTCTGCATCAAAATTAGACATGAAGAGTACCACAGGAGTTCATTGGGAAACGAGTTTACTGTATAAGACATTACAGCCTCAGTAATGTCTTGCATTTCAAAGCCATCAGTGTACACTCTAGTCCAGAGGTCGGCAAAATTTCAGCTGTGGCGTGCCAAATCAATCTATCAATATAATTCAGAGTGTCACAGTAGAACATTTTTAAAACAATTCGATTCCCACTATAATGCATGCAGATATTAAAGAATAGAGGTCAATAATCTCGATTTACAGTTTCAATATATATTAATTTTGCATCAATTAAAATATTTCTAAACATAAAATAAACTGCATGAAATATAACTATTTTTTTTCAACAAAAATATTAAAAAAATAACATTGTACATATATTATGTATTTTTATATAAACATGTTTATTAAAATAAGAAATAGACAACGTAAAATATAAGAATTTCCCTTCATTACAGCTAAATAAAAAGATAGATAAAAATTTTAATCCGAACCTAGTGCTTATAAACCACTCTACATTTTTACATCGCAAAATCAGCGGTATTATGTGTAACTTTCAATTTGTCACCATTCTGAGCATTCAATTGTTAAACAATTTGTTTGCGTACTCCATATCAAGAAAGGATTTTTACTTTTATATGTAGAATCAAAGGCGGAAAGTAAATGCAATTTTCTCTCTTCAAAATATTAAATCTCTCCTGCAAAGACATTCAATAATTTACAAAATAACCGTACATTTATCTATAGAGTTATCTTTCAGATTTTTTCATAATGTCGTAAATATTCATAATCCTGAAGATGCTTGTCAAATAAGGTCCATTACAAAGTTGTCAATTTTCATCCACTGAAAAACTGACAAATTATTCAAGTAGTGCAGAGTGTCACAGAGAATTATATTGCGTGCCACATGTGGCACGCGTGCCATAGGTTGCTGACCCCTGCTCTAGTCCATTCAGGTCCAGGGTATTCATGAAGCATACATGAGATGTTTGTTTTTAATACTGTATCAGGAATGTTTTTTCTTTCAAGACATTAATATTTAGCTGGTATGGTTTCTAAATATTTATTCATGTTAAACTACGAAGTAATAAGTTTTATTAAAGTTAAATAATAGTTAAATATAATTTTTCGAGATTATCTTCCATCAAGATTGTTAAGACCAATCCAAGTGAGAATGACGAGTTTTTCAAAATTGTATAAAAAAGCACACACACACAAACCCTTTTTTATTTATAAAATTAAATTCAAATTAATTTCTATTGTTAAAGAACTTAAAACTCAGATATACAAGTTAATTCAACACGACATCACATAAATAATTGTTTTCTAAGGTTAATTATTTACAAACAGTAAGTCTGTGACAAAAAAATTGAAACATATGTTTGAAAGACAATAAAAAATGATTGGTTCTAGATAAAAAGACAATGATCTTTAGAGTACCTTCTGAAAAGATTTACGAGGTTATTTCTATCTAAAAGAGAATGTAACTACGGCACTGAAAGAAAAGAAAAAAATATATACACATGCTTATTTTTAATACATCAAATACCTAGTATGGACTCTATTTGTAAGATTTTCGGGATGCTCACTCAAATTTGGAGTGTGATGCTCTAGTAAATACTTTAGACGACTGCAGAATATTTATCATTTCTCCAGGGAAGCCTGACGTTGGGGAAAAAAAAGTTTAGCTTTTTTTTTCCTTTTGACAAACTGTCAAAGAGACCTTCCATGCCATCTATCAATGTTTTTATTTTTGTTCTTTCAATAATCCTTTTTTTTTATGCTACAGCTTTTAAGCGAATAATGAGAAAATATTCACACCCTCCCCCTTCTTCTCCTTTTCCTGTCTTTCTCCGGAAACCGTAAAATAAATTTATTCATTTCTGCGTGAATACTAATCGGGTATAACTCTTCGAAACATCTCGGTTCCCAGTTGGGTTTATTAAACATACCACAAAATTGTCATGTTATTTCAAAAAAAAAAAATTCTGGCTGTGTGTGTGTAGACAACGAAAAGGACATTTTTAATTAAACTTTTGAGCAGTTAAATACAAGCAAAATACTTCACTTTTAGGTGAATGAAGAAAAATATTTGTTCATCATTTTTTTTTATTTATGCTCTTACTTTCTATAAAAACTGTTGAATTTATTCATATTTGGCTAAATATAAAGCGGGCACTGTTCTCTGAATCACCTTTATAAAAAATAGTTAAAAAATTGGTTGAGCTTTTTTTTATTTAAAAAAAGTCCTGCTATGTCCACAGAAGTTTTTTAAGCAATGTTATATATTCTTAAATAAGCTGTTGTAGAGTGTTAAATACTCAATTTCTAGAAGGATGATCTTAAAATATTTTTCCTTTAAATCTTTCACCATGATTAAGAATTTATTAAATTTAAATGAGATAAATCAATCTGTGGTATTGTGCTAGTTGTTTTCTATAAAATGAATGTAATACTATAAACTACTAATAGCTCTAGATGTCTCTTCAAAATTTTCGTTTCACAATATGAAAACAGATTCTGCTAGAATAAAATTATTTCTATAGATACAGTGTTAAATTTAAGAAAAAAATAATCTGTAAAAAAATGAATTTTTAATTATTGAAATATTTTTCTGAATTAAATGTGTTTATCAAGACATTTTTTATTACATAATAAAAAATGAAATTGTGTTTGCAAATGTTGTAAAAGATGCAAAACTGAGATAGAAAATTACATTACAAACAAAATGGATGTGTTAAGAATGATACAAATTATATATATATATATATATATATATATATATATTTAAACGACCCAACTTTGAAATTGTGGACAGACGATACTATTGTTCAGAACGTTGTAAAATTATGTGTACGACTTACAGAGGGATGAGAATTTGTTTCAGCGAATAAAAAAATTAGTTCTAAATTTCGCCTCTAGAGGGCGTTTTTAATGAAGATCATATTTAGCATACATTAATATTTGGCATACATTTATAACAGTTTACAAATTTTGTTACAACAATAAATGCTCAACATGATGACCATCATTTTCAGCTACTATTTGAAATCGTAAGATAGCATGTTCCACCGTTTACCGCAGTGTGTTCTGGGAAATGTTAAGAACATGTCGTGAAATACTGTCTTTGAAATCAGGCAAAGTTCTTTGTTGATCACAACTTAACCAGCTGTTTTAAATGGCTCCAAAGCCAAAAATCGCATGGATTGAGGTCAGGCGATTGGGGAGGCCACAAATGACGAAATTGGCGACTGATCACACGTTCTTCTGGGAAGGGATGTTTGAGAACCTCCTTAACACAACGTGTAATGTGTGGAGGAGCTCCATCTTGCTAAAAAATTATGCGTTAAAGGCACTGACGTGCTTGCAGATCCGGAATAACTTTATTCCTTAATAACGATGCATATCGCTTTCCAGTGGTAGAACATGTTACTGGACCTCCAGCACCTAATTCCTCGTAAAAATACGGGCCAAGAATAAAAGACGCGGAAAAACCCACACCACACCGTTACTTTTGGTGAGTGTAGCGGAACTTGTAAGGTGGAATGCGGATTGTCTGTTTCCCAAATTCGGCAGTTTTGAGTATTCACCGAACCGCACAAATGAAAGTGTGCTTCGTCTGTCCAGAGGATATTCCAAGGCCATTCTGGATCAACTTCCAAACAAGCAAGAAACTGCAGTGCGAACAGATGTCGAGTCTCGAAATCATGTGGAAGCAATTCCTGCACATGTTGAAGCTTATATGGATAATAACGGAGGATGATTTGCATGATCTTCTGGACAGTTGAACGAGGCAGATCCAATGCTTCTGCCACACGGCGAACACTTGTACTAGCCTGCACGTTGGATGCTTTGTCCTCTTCCACCTGAAGTGCAAATTTCTCTATTGCTTCCGCAGAAACAGGTTTTCTTCCTCTTCCAGATCTTTACCGAACCCTGTTTCTTCAAATTTGGTTACCATTAATCGAAGATTTTTATCAGTCAATGGTCGTTTTCACATCCTCTTTAAAGTCCGAAATTTCCGTAGAGCAACTATTGCGGAATTATCGTTTTGATAGAATAACTTTTGATGGGAGGCTGGAGGCTGGAAGGCTTAGATGCTGATCGGGTTTGAAGATGGCCCCCAAGACACATGTAATTTGTGTATTCCCCTTGTTTATTGTTGATTGGATATGGTCGGATTCCTAAACCGGGGGTCCCAGCGCGGGAAGTCAACGGTCATGAAAGTTGAATGGACTGATAAATTTAGAAAAAAGATTCGACTTTTGTAACTTTGCGCTTGGTTTCTGACCAATGACTAGGCAAGACAAAAGGGCTCGCGGATGCAAAAAGGGGTAATTTGCCCTCACTTAAAAGCAGGAGCCGAGACATTTCTCGGCAGATTAAGATATCAATAATGTTAATTTGATTCGGAGAAGACAAAAATAACTTCGTGCACCATGCCGGTCTCCCATCACCTCGCTTCCGTTTCAGATAAGTGGAATTTTAATTTGCCTGTAAATAATGTTTAATATTAATTTCGTAATGTGTTTTCTCTAAATTAAATAAACTATTTAATTTAATTTTAAAGCGAGTAATGTCATTAGTGTGCATTGTCTCATTAACTAATTTTGAGTACTAGCCACTATCATGATGCAGACTAAGTTAAATAATCGAACCTGAGTAGATGTTAGGATGTTATTTTAAAGTAAAATTTGTAGCGCTGCATCACTTTACTAACAACGCTCGATATCGTAAACGTAATGACATTCGGATTAGCAATACCGAGCACACTGAAAATAAACTAATCTCCCGTGCAAGTTTATTGCTTTCATAACAGTTGCTGTGTCACGTCGAAAAAATTTGCATATTTTCGTCTTCCTTCGTGTAAATCCTTTGAAAACTAGTCATCGAAGAAGTTTAGTTAAAGTTTTCAGTTCATTTTAGAGATCGTGTTTTTTAATGAGTAACAGATATTGTGTGTGTTACCGTGTCATGTGGATAAAAAAGCAATAAAATACAAGTAGAAAACCAGTAATAAATGTGGCCTCCATTCAAAAGCGCCATATAGTGGTGAAATTTTGAACTATTTTTTTTTTATTTGCTCAAACAAATTCTCATTGCTTCTTTATGTCGTACACAGAATTTTACAACTTTCTAAGCAATAGTTTCGTCTGTAGACAATTTTGAAGTACGGTCGTTTAATCATGGCCACCCAGTATATATATAAATAAATAATATATATATATATATATATATATATATATATAATAATTTACATTGATACCTACTCATAATTCGAATCTCCTTTATTATTAACACCTAATTCCTAATTCCTAATTCTCTATTTCGAAACACGTATCAATTTATCTTTTTCTAAAGCATTAAATGCATTAAAAACGTTATTTTCGTCTATTTATTACTGATTTCTTAGACCTTGAATATATTTAATAGATTTATTGGTGATTCTAAGAAATTAAAATCATTAATTGTTTTCATGCGCCTTACTAACCGGGATTTAATATTCCCTAAACAAATATATAATTTCTATAAATAACTAATTATTCCCTTCGCCTAAACATGTGGCTGTATTTTTATAATGCGTTTTCCTCTGTTCCTTCCAGTACATAAAAACTAGACAGTTGAATAATTCCTTCTCTTGACATTTGTCTTGTTTTCCTCAAAATGTAAGCCATACATGTATTTTTGTGTTGTGTATTTTCTGTTGCCTGTGTTCTGCTGTCCAGATATGTTTGTGTGCTAACAAAAATAAAAGCTAGATGTAAACTAAGAAGATGTGTTTTTTTGAAAAAATCTCATCACTATAACAATAGGAATAATGAACTACATAAAACCACTACTCTACGCCATTACAAAAATATGCAAAATAATGGTTTACTGATTATAAAGATCATTGCTTAAAAAAACACGAAGGAGAAACAGTGATACCAACGAAAAATCCGCATAGAATGCAGATCCTGCTGTGATATGTAAACTATTAGATTTAAGTGCAATCAAATGACGCAGGAGTAACAATAACACCTCAAACTCTGTATAAAAAGGGATTGAGATACGCAGAGTGTATCTCAGTCGAAAATCGCAATTGAATGTCGATTGATTGTGAGAAAATCATGATATGCCCTTATAAGAGGGAAAATGGTTAGCAGAAAGTATGGGAATACGGTTTATCTTTCCGCGAAATTACTTCACCCTTGGTCAGAACTCAACAACTGTAATGTGAATTTTGAACCTACGGGCTCAGGAGGGTCAAGTTGAACATTATGCACACGATCTTCACTCCAGAGAGGACAGACATGTTATCAGGTAGATCTTGTTGGTACCCCATCATGAGCCTTGATACGGAAAGTGAGCTGCATTGCAGCAAGACAAGTATCCACACTGACAGCTCAATGACGTCTGTAGCAGCACGGACTGACTGAACAGCGTCCTTTATTGCGGTTTCCCTTCATGTATCGCTTCATAGAGACGCGTGGTGATATAGGTGTATCTGAACAAAACCAAAGGCTAGAGTAGCACCACGTCTTATATTCAGACAAGTCACTACTTTACTTGCAGCAGCATTTTGGACATCTCCACAAATTGAGGCTGCAAGAAAACATGCGGCATTCTTGTGTTTGATATCATCATAAGACCCAACTCCTGGTGGGATAGTATGGCCAGAAATGTGGTACATGGTACGAATATGTCATGTTCATTTGATATGACTATATTATCTAATGCAAACAAGCCAACGACATTTGCGATGCGTCTAGATACGGATACCAAGAAGCTGCACGCAGAACCTTGACTTGCACGAAAATACGATATGGTATCAATTCGATATCCAGTTTTGACGTTGGCTACACCGATGTCGGTACGCATCTTTATGCTTCCAATATCAAAGGAAGCCGCAAATGTAGCATTGTCCATGCATATACTTGTCATGCTGCAGACAAGCCCACTTCCAAACTCAAGGTCCAAGTTATCTTTGTATGGTCCAGCAATACCGACCTGGTAATATATTTCTTCTCTTGGAGATTAGGGGTGGCTAATCATTTAGATCCTAGATGGCATTCAGTGTCAACCACCTAAGTCCACCGTTTTGATATCCGCATGAAAGTCCTTGGAATGTGACAAAAGTAAGTAACAATAATGTCGAACTAAAAACCACTTTCTATATAAACAATAATTATACCGCTGAAATTCAACTTGTTCTGATAGCTGTTTCTTATTAGATGAAGCATAATAGGGTTTTCACATTAACACCAAACATCCAAATGTAATTTTTCAATGATAAACCAGCTGCATAACTTTCCATATTTCATAACTTTCCATTTAAACAAATTTGAAATGTCTTATCTCTCTTTCACGTCGTTCGAATACCCTTAAATGTTAGTCATTTTCTAATCTCTGTATTTTCTTTCTAGCAAATTAGGCATTTGCATCGTCCTTCTACTCCGTCTACATGGTGTTGCAACTTTAATGGACAGCAACATATGTATATATATATGCAAATAGTTATAAAGATAAGTATGACCAGTAAAAAATACTAACCACAGTCGAACAATAGCAAACTCTTGGCCTGAGGAACCAAGATTCTAGGATTTAAACAAAAATTTTTGACTAGTAAACCTTTACCTGTAATTTACCTACACACTGGACCATAGGGAAAGGACGAAATATTATAGAAATGCAATTACCAAATAAAATACGCAATACCAGTAATATATAACAATAAAATTTAACAGTCTATTTATTAATAAAGAGTTAAAATCGATGTAATAGAACTAGAAGATAAAATAAAACTTACTTCGTGAGCACAGCATCAGTTTAATATTTCCCGTCTAATACAAAAACAGTATTAGCATTACCGCATAAAAGTAAAATTAGTAAATTTGATAAAATAAAAGTACGTCTATATATATATATATATATATATATTTAAAAAACCTGAAATACTGATTTAAAATTTATTGAAAAGTAAAGGATTTCTTAAATATACACAATGATACTAGAATAAAAAAAAAGTATTATTAATTTTACTAAACATACAGCACCATCTTTTTAGTAACTGTAAAATTAATTTTAAGAAACTTAATGCCAATATTTTAACACTTTGTCATTTCACTGAGAACTATTAGAAGTATAATTGTAAAGAAAATTAGCAGGATATCCATGCTCAATACAATGACTAATAAAGTTATTAAAATTCAAAAATATATTAAATTTATCACTAACTAAATATTGTTAAAATAATCTCTCTCTCTCTCTCTATATATATATATAAATTGAAATATTAGAATTCCAATATGACACTTAAATAATGTTAAAATCAGAAGCTTATCTTTTATCACAAATATTAATATGTAATTTATAATCCTTAATATACAAATATACATGTAAGTGGTTAGTTTTAAATGGTGTATTATTAATTTTAACACGATTTAAGTAATCAGGATAAAAATTAATATTGAGTTTAAACTATTGCCGAAAACAATTATATCATTTATACATCTAAAAATGGAAAAGTCATTCTTAATAATATATTTATGTTCATAAAAATGTAAATATAAATTCACCAAACTTTCACTAGCAGTGCCACCTTGAGGCAAACATATAGTTTTGTTATTCAATGAACCATTAAAATTAATGTATTTTCTTTTAAAACTAAATCTATGAGAATTTTAAATTTGTGGAAATTAATAGTAACATGATATTACTCTAATTTTAAATTAAAATTACTTTAATAATACCATTGATATCAATGGAATTGAATCGATCTACAAAATCTAATCTATAAACAGAATAAACATTTTTTATTTAAAAAAATTCTATAATAGCCTTACTATTTTTAATTATAGCTTTATTATATTGCTTGTTGATGAAGTTTTGTAGAATATAATGCAGCATTTTAAGTGCAATAGCGATATATGTTTTGAAACCATTTGTTAAAGTGTAAAATTTAACAGAACCTTTATGGAATTTTGGTGTTAAAAAGATATAATCATGTTTTAGATCTTTATAAGTAAATTCTGATTTAGATTGGTAATTAAATTTCATCAAGAATTTCAATATATTATACTTAAATTCATCAAATGCCTCTGTAAGCAATCTATATTCAGCTGCAGACTATTTAACAAAATTATTTATATCTTTATTAATTTGTTTTTAAAAGTATTGTGTTGTTATTAGAAATAGTTAATCTAAAACTAGTGCGTGTAATCGTGACATCTTTTAAAATTTTGTCCTTCATTAAATTTAAGTTACCTGTAACTACATGATTATGATAGCCATCAATAAAATCACTGTAGTGTTTACATTTACAATCGTCTATGTGAAAAAGAATATGAACTATTATTGTCAATAAAGATAAACCTGCCAATCCCTTTATTATATTTAAATGCTTTTTTAACAATTGCATGCCTAACAGGGAAAAATGACAAATTACTATTAATTACATTAAAAAAGTAACTATAAAAATTTTTTCCCAGAATATTAAAGTGCAGTAATCAGTGAAAGATTCATTCATTTTATTAATTTTATATTGAATTTATTCACTAAAAACTATTAATATTTTTAATGATGTGTACCGAAGGACACACCTTTAAGCAATTTTTACTTAAGATTTCATTAAGCATTACAATTTTTTTTTAATTAAGACCAAACATGAAACATTTGATTGCTTGATATTATATATATATATATCCTACAGGTGTTGCAACTTTAATGAACAGCAGTATATGTATATGCGTATAAGTCCAATTCTATTTTAAGACAATTTATTTGGATGTAATATGGTCACTCTAATTGTATGAAAACTTTACTTTTCTTTTATTTTTATAACTGTGATATTGGAAATAAGGAATGTAACACGATTTCCACATTTACGAGAATTCCTTGAATTTTATAACCTTTAATATGGAATTTTGTCTGCTTGCTAATATCAAGATATCGAGTTCATGATATCAAACACGATGGTTAAGATACTTGGAAGAATAAGGAAACTAAGAATGTCGAGAAGATATTAAACTGGTGCTCTAACCAGGACATACAATGACCGAGCCACACACAACGATTATTTACTGAAACATCGGCACCACAGGAGTCTTGTCCTAATTTTGTTGAAGAGATTACAGAAACAATTTCACCAATGAAGCACGAAGATGATAATAAAGACATTTCTGCTGTTTCCAGTAATATTGCAGTCTTACGCAAAAATGTGTTTTTATTGTCAGATACACTACGAATAAAATCTTATTTTTTGTGAGTAACATATATTATTTTGAACTAATTTTTATGTTCATGAATTAGTGACATGTTTTTCTTTTTACTTTTCAATTGGTAATTTAGTTTGTATGACCCATGTATAATATTTATAAAATAAAAGGCTTAAGATCCTAACATGAAAACTTATGTGTGGTTTATTGTATTATTTTTACTTTTTTTTTAGGACTTAATCCAGCGTTTCTCAAGCTGTGGGCTGCACTACCCTGGGTAGATGATATCTCAATGAGGGGGTACAAGTATATTAGAACGTAAGCATATAATTATTTTAAAAAATTATTAGTTTACTGAAAGTAAACAAATAAAATACATTCTGGCATAATGAAAAATAAAATACACATTTACACTGATATAATAAACTTGTAAATGTATCAGTGCTGCACAATGCATTTAATAATTAATTTAACAATAATATTAGAGCAAGTTTAATAATTATCAAGGACCTCTATGGACTTGTCACACACACATATATATAAAATTATAAACAAATATTAACACTTATCTTAGTAATTTGTATAGTTTATAATTAATCCCTGAACTGCAGATAAAAAGCGACGCGATTTGCTTCCCAATGACACCGTTTTCCACGCAGGCACGCGTATGTGATGAAATGGGGTGGGGGAGGAATAAATAAGCAAATGCTCTGAAATAAGTAAATCCTTCGCAAACACTGTCAAGGTCCTTTTATTGCATTTCAAAGTCTTCGGAATAATTTTATGCATAACAGTGCACAGAAAAGATGGTTCTTCGGAAAGACGTATATATACCTCCGGGGCAATTTACGCTATGGGTGAGCGAGATGTTTATATACACCAATGGGACTTAAAAGGTTAAAGTCGTATTGTAGCGTTAGAGTCAAAATATAGTATTATTGAATTCAATATATTGTTATTGTAAGGAAGGGCGAGTTGAAAATTATGATTTAATAATGGGTTGCAAATATTGAAAGTTTGAGAAGCACTGACTTAACTAATCTTCGGTTTTTCTGAAGATGCAATACATTTTTACATGAATTTGCTTTAGACGTTTTCTTGTGAAAAATATCTATCGTGTAAAAGCAGAAGCAGGAGTATATATTTATGTATATATGTTATTGTGTGTATGTGTGTGAGTGCGTGCATGTATTTTTAAATTCATCATTCTGCCCCCAATACTGTATCTAAACATGAAATACAAACCACTCAATAATAGAATTAGAAAAATAAATGTATAGGAAATATTGAAAAAAACTCGTGTATTATATTGTAGTTGTGTTTTTATTAAAATTATAAATGTATCAATAGCACGTATGGTAATTCCATTTATCCGTGAAAATATATAATATTGTATTTATCTTGCAAGAAATGTCATAAATATTAGACCGTTGAATACAAAATTCTACCAAAAACTAAAATTAATTTTTTTTAACTGTCCATCCAATAAATCATAGTTTTGTTAAATTGTATTTACTTGTCGAAGCATTAATCTTTGTAAATATTTTTTATGAAATATTACCACGGTAGAGTCGCAATTAATCATTACGCTATAGTTGTTATTTGTATTACCTTGAACCAAGACATACGTTTAATGTATAACATGGATATAAATCAATTTATCAATTTGAGAGCTTTGCTGACAGACACGCAACGCATTTTATCGGTTACCTATAACTAAGTCAAAATAAATAAAAGTGATCCTTATTTAATCGCTAATACAAGTAACGCCACTTATGAAATTTACAGAGATTGTACAAGTTATTGGCATACCAATAATATAAATTGCAGGGTAAAAATAAGTGATTATATACATATAAATTTTAGTAACTAAAGTTACTTATTTTAAAAATATAATAAGAGTTTATTATTATTATTATTATTATTTCAGAAAATTATAATTCTTAAAAATAACGGATTGTTCTTCTTAAATAACTTTTATTTTTAACGAACTTAATAAATGATGAACAATTGAAACAAAATTTGATTAAAAGAAGGGAAATTTATCAATTAGATTATAAATGCTATGTTGCCAATGCCACCAGACTGACAGATGATATCAAGTCCCGCAAAATTCCTCACGGCAAGGGCTAGTTTTGCCCTTGTTATCAGCCGTAGCTTTCAGCACCACTCAGCTGACAATACGATTTGATTCGGTTCTACTACAATTACGAGGAATACCCTGAGGTAGGCAGGGTATTCCTCAGGTATTCCTACCTCTCTTCCCCTTCCCCCAACCTCTCAAAAAGACTTACGACTGGATGGCTATTTAGTGTGCCCCCATGTAGTACAAAAAAACATTATAAATTTACAAACATCCATACTTTACTCCGGAATTCGAACCCAGGCACTACGGCAAAGTAGTCTGAGTCACTAACCACTATATCGGATAGGAAACAGATCATGCATACCAAATATATGTATTGTCAATAACATAGTACTAGTTACAAGTACAAATTTTACATAAAGAAAATGATTGATTATTATCATTGCAAATTAGCTTAAAAATTAAATGAATAATGCCTGTGGATTTTGATCGAAGTTTACAGTAATAAATGAATTATTTTATGATGTAATACACCTATACGAAGGTAATAAACTTAAGAATGTGTATTATATAGTATAGACTACTGAAGCATGTCCAATGATATTGAGTTCTAAACTCTTTATTCAGAAATTCATTACGGTTTGAAGTATAAATTGAAAACTGTGTACTGTAATTTTTTTATATACGTGATTTTATTTAGTTTGATTTTCACGTAAATAACATTTTTGAAGGATTTTCTTAATGGTTAAGCCTTAATAAAATTGATTTTTGTATCTCCTTCGATAGCATCTGTGAAACTTGTGCAACCTGTCTTACCTTAGAAAGGCAAGTTAATAATAGTGGCATGCAGGGTTTAATCAATGTAAATCTTACTTCAATCATTTTCAAACTTGCATCTTAATTGTCATAATAATTAAGAAAGTCATAATATAACATTAAAAAAATTCTTAAAATACTACATTAGACAAAATGTTGGATACATTTTTAAGAAGCTCCGTATAGTTTTTAATTATGAATGGAAATTAACGTTCATAAGTTTTGTTCCTTTACAAATACAATTGCGAATTATGTTTAAAAAAACTGGCTGATTTTTATTATAATTCATAAAATAAGTTTGTATTCAGGGACAGACCTTAGACTAATTTCCTGTGGTTTCCTGGTCTACGGGAATCAACAAGTTTCATATTTTATAGTTCCACCAATATTTCACAGTCCTGTTCGTCAAATGTTACACACATTTACACTTTCACATTCATTGATCTTCCGGCGACTAACAGCTTCTGCAAGCATTAAAAAATACCCGTATGTACACTAGGATGGCCTACATATGTGCCCCAAAGCATGTATCCCTAACTTTAATTGATTACTCACGGCTGAAACATTTTCAACACTCCTCGTATATTAAAACATCGAAATTGGCATGCACATACTTGTTGGGGAAAAAACCCTTTTATTTTTTTAAAAAACAAAGTAACTTTTTTCTTAAAAAAATTAAGTGCATTTGTAATTAATGAAACTGGATTTAAATTCTTGATGTTTTTTCCCTAATGAAAAACATCCTCAAAACATTAGATTCCTATCTGTATGAGTTAAGATTGTTTCATCGATGAATTAAGATGTTAAACTTTAATTTATCAGAATATCTACAAATCTCAATGAGCAGGATTTTTTTGTTATTAATTAGTTTTTTGTAAAGAGTTATAATCATCTTGAAATAAGCAAATCACTATTAATTGAATTATTTACTAATTACTTACAAGTTTGGTGCATCAAACAAAACATATTAAACTAAATGCATTTTTTGATAGTGAGAGTTAAATAAATTAATATTCGATTGCATTTAATTGTGTGCATAACTGTCTTAAAATACACTCTAATGAACTCGACTATCCTTAATTAAGAAAAATATTTTCTTTTCGATCATTTTTTGTACTCATGTAAGTGCAGCGCTGATTTTATGTCTATTTATTTACTGCTTCTTGAAGCATTTTTCTTCATGTAAAAAAATGGATTTTTTTTTCTGTTATTGAAGGGAAATATGATATTTTTTAAAGCTTTTATTCATTCATTCATACTAACTATTTATTTTCGCCTTTATTTTCTCTCATATTGCAGCTAATTAAGCGTTCTTATAATTAGATCAAATGCGGAGAGAGAAAGTTGTTTTTTTTTCTTTAGAAATCTCGAATAAACTTTCTTTTAAAAAGAAGTGTCAATTAAATTAAAAGAATCTTTTCAATAATTGTTTTAGCATTTATGAAGTAAGACTTCCTGATGGTTGTTGAAAGAAAATAATTCTGCCGCTTTTACAATCGTGAATTATTAAGGAAAATAATGCGTATAAAAACTGAAATATATTATTACACACGCTGATGTTTTGAAAAAAAAATCATATTTTTTACTTGAAATTTGAGAGAAAAAAAAGTTGAGAATATTCTATGTTATTTGTTTTATCTTTTCAAATCCCGACGTTGAATGTTATTGTTAAAATAGCCTTATAAAGATCTGGTGAAAAAAGGAAAATCAATCACAGAACAGAAGTTTTCTTAAGTAGAAATATTAGAAAGGTTAATGTATTTGTTATTAAAAACACACAATTTAACCTACGCTTCTTGATTAAAAAAAATAAAACCTATTGCAATTTTACTTTCTTGCGTATTTTAATTAAAATTTTTCAAACAGCCTAATCCTTTCTCATCATTTCAAGTTTTTTCAACAGATTAAGAAAGACATGATACAAATTATGAAACCTTTGATAAGCTGAATTATTTTTAGTGTTCTAGCTTTTTTTCCACATAAATGACAATACATTTTATGTGTTTAATTAAAAGTGTTAGAGCAATGTAACTTATTCCTTTTGAAATATGAATATGCAATCTGGAAACGGCAGAATATCCCAAAACTATTTTTTGATTTTGGATTGTGAAGTCAAAGTTCTCTTTTGCTCCTTCGTAGTTTTTAAGCACGAAAATCTATCAAAACTTTATTAGCTACTAAAATTAAGTATTAATGGGAGAAATTTTTTATATATAACTAGTTTAATGAAAAATTTGAATCTTGCACAATGCAATATTGGCAGACTGCACAGTTCGTATTTTTAATAGGCAGTGAGTTCTAAACTTAGATGCACAAAAATCCTCTTGGGAACTCATAGAAAAAGCTAAATGAAACTAAATAAGTCTGAAAGTTTCGAGTAGTATAACAAAGAAATTCTTATATTTTTGTAGCAATCAAGGATTACGCTTAAATTTTATCTAAAGTGAAATTGTCGTGACCCTTCGATTGCTTGTGGACTTGGATGCACAGAAATAAGAGACAATTTAATAAAATCAACACCTTTATTATACGTGTTAATTTACTACCAAAAGATTGTTTAAATTAAGGGAGCGCGGTTAACTAAATTATTAACCTAAATATTAATTATAATTCTTGAAGTACTTAAGTATGATTAATAGTTCCACTTTCTCTTTAGAGATCTCTGCTCTCCTTATTGAAGTTACGATGGTTTCAATTATTATAACTTTAATTTCAGAATCAGCCTGACGACCATCGATTACCTCTCTCTCTTTGTTTGACTTTAAATAGCAACTCACATTCGCATTGATCACGGTTCCCCATGGAACGTGATTTTATAATCATTCAACAGTCAAAAGTTTTCCCAAGAGGATTAGAAGGCATCGCGGATAGGACACATTACAAAATTACAATAGTTCATCAAAAGCTAGCTTCTGTTGAACTATATTTAACCAAACTAAGCTAATCTGGTTTTTTTTCGTTAATACTGATTAGAAAGATATGCCTACCCTTTTCATACTTTTAAGCAACTAACACGTATCTGGTTTTGTGTTTAGATTTAGGTTTAAAATTGGAAAATTTTGCGATTTATAAAGAATTCAGATTTCCTATTCCCTGTGACCCGGCTAGAGGTGTGGGAGGAACTAAATGATCAGACGACATGATGAACTTCAATTATTTTATTTATCACTATATTCAACTCAGACACAAATAACACTCTAAATAAGATAACTTTGATCAGTCAGATAACGGAGGTGAGACAAGATGGCGTGGGGAAAATATATTCAATCATGCAGATCTACCTACCCGATCTACCTGTGATCTTATTTATTATTGACCGCACTAATAATTTAACTCTCTAATTTCTACTTAATTAAAGATCACAGTACCTGAACTCTTGCGGTCTTCCAATCCATGCGTTTACTTTAACACGGCTCCAACAGTTAAACTAAGAACTTTCTTCACTTCCTACACTATACGTTTCTCTGCCGATTTACCTCACTTCTCATCTTTTCTTAATTCACTTCACTTCCAATCTATTCTCACTCCACTAACTTTCAAACTCACGAATAAAGAATATATATATTAAACATAGTATAAAAATATATGTACTACACTTTTTTTTTACATAATCTGTCTTCAAAGAAAGTTGGTTGAAAAATGACGGCTTAAAAGAATTATCCCAAAATAGGAACCGTATAGATCCATCACAGATTTAAAAGTAAAACACAAAGTGTGAAGTTCCAGTTAATAAAAAAATACAGAGAAAAGCACTACAATCCAAATATGTGAAACTTGTATATGTTAACTACCCTCAAATCAACTTTTTAATACTCAAAAACTTCGCACTTTTCTTTATTTCATTGCAAACAAAATATAACGTTAATAAAAGTTTTTAATTCTCCGAAAAGCTTTCCCGTGCATTTATGACAAAAAGCAAACAGAAGAAGGGGAGCCAAAACATCTTATAATATTGGGAATCGACCATATAATTGAAGCGTCAAACAAACAAACTTCATCTCAAATTACCTCATACTTTTCTCCTAGTGTCAGAGCCTAATTAAATTTTTCTCCCCAGCAGCTCTGGAGAAGTTGACTGTAAACGAGCTTTCCCGCTCTTTTACCGTAGCGTTAATGAATTAATCATCTTATAAATATTATTTATTATTCTTCATTTGAAATTCCAATTAAAACCAGATCATTTCCGCTGTAATAAACAGGATCTAGTGGCCGAAAACGCAAAGGTTTTACGGTCGGTTTTGTTACTTTTACTTCTTAAAGATAAAGTAATTGCTATTCTGGCTTCACGATTATCGTGAATTCGATACTATGTGTTTATTACAAAATCTGTTGAACTTAGAAAAGATGATAAACTTGCGCGGATTTTTCTTTCGTAAGAATACTTTATTAGGACCAAACTGTCGTAAAATGCACTCGCTACTTTGTAGTTCAATATTTAATTCAAACTTTAATACTTAAGTATCATTAATCCATTTTATAATTTTTTTTTCATTATTACTAAGAAAGACGTAAATTATGTTTTGAAGCGAATATTATTTTTTAAGGAAATAAAGGGGATATTGAAACAAATATTTGATTGTGTTGTTAGAAACACGGGGAAAAAAGTTAAATAAACTAAATTTTAA
This sequence comes from Trichonephila clavata, assembly GCA_019973975.1. Taxonomy (NCBI): domain Eukaryota; kingdom Metazoa; phylum Arthropoda; class Arachnida; order Araneae; family Nephilidae; genus Trichonephila; species Trichonephila clavata. The sequence goes on from BMAO01036907.1 coordinate 84,205, forward strand.
AATGTATTCAATATTAAGAAATACCACTAAAATAATTAGAGGTTATTTTAATGTTTGAACATAACACTTTCACAATTCAATTCTTCTTATTTATATATATTATTAATATTTTCCCATACCTTCTTAAGTGATATACAGATAAATATATTATATTTAAAAATATGTTACAGATAAATTAGTTTTAACACTTTGCGAACCATGTAACCAGTAGTGGATACATGTTATGTTTAGGGCAAAATCTCATTGTAACCTCATGTGCATACATCGCTTATTTAGGTGTACAACCAGTGTAGCCAGCACAAGAAACAATAACAGGTAGATTTTCTTTTATTGGAACTGTATAAAACTACAAAAGCTCAGTTATACTTGTAGAATGGCTGGGTTACAATACTGAAGGAAAAAAACGGAAAATTAAAACTAAAATTGCAAATGTTTTTGAAATTGCTCGAAAAGTTCTTTGAAACAAAAAGCTTTTTCACATGAATTACATAAGTGTATTGTCATTTTTGTTCTATTTTTTCATCTTCATCCCCACAAATAGATAATTCCGTATCAGAGTCACCGTTGTGTTCATTGGGTTTCGGCAATTATTCTCATTCAGTCTCACTTTAGTTGCAATCTGACGACGAGGCCATACTAGAAAGAAAAAGTACAAATGAACAACTAAAGTAGTTATACAAACTTTATATTAAAACAAAACACAAACCAACGTTCTCCGTAATCAGCATCAAAAATAAGGGGGAAAAAATGTGCACCGTTACGTCAAGGTCAGTACCCCCAGAAATACAAGATTTCTCAGAAGCTCATATAAGCCACACCCAGAAGCTCATACATATAAGCCACACCCAGAAGCTCATACATATAAGCCACATCCAGAAGCTCATTTACATAAGCCGCATGTGGTTACTGCATTCTCCATCTCGTCATCACTTCCAAAACGTTTGCCACAGAGAAACTTTTTCAGCTTAGGTAAAAGATGACAATCACTAAGAGCAAGATGTGGACTGTTGTGGTATTCTGCTTTAATACAGTAAACAAATGGCTTAATAATGTGGCACCAGAATAGCATAAAATTTGATTTCTGAAGTTTGTGAACAAATACGACAAATATATAAATGAAAGAGAAGAACTACCAGAAAGTGGTGTCTAGTACGCAAGGGGTTAAAATCCTTTCTAGTGTACTTAGTTGCTATATACATTAACCATTAAAACATTAAAAAATAACTATAATGAAAAGTTTATTAAAGATTAGCATCACACGTATAGTTTCATTGCAAAATATCAACGATCTAATAATTACTACATTATTTTTATCCTATCTAAAGGCTACATTACAAAACCATAAACCTAAAAACATTACATCGGAATCACTTCCTTTCTTTATTTCATAGTCACTGAGAACTTCGGTCATCTATCCTTATTTATTCCTTCAAATCGTTTCTTTGTTAAAGAGAGCAATGCTAAGATCAGATAATGTAATACAATGTCAATTCTTTGTTTGTCCTCGCAGTTTCTTTCCATTGTATGTCATGATGTATCTCAGCTTTTGATGGTACTCCTTTTATTACCTCCAAGATTATAATTTTTATTTCGTGAACGTTGCGTTGTTTTATATCTTTGATTTATCGACCACTACATTAAATATGTTATTTCATACTCTTTTATTTTTATGTTCTTTGCTTAATAGAAAAAAACAGTATAGGTGTAATATGAAGAAAAATAATTTAATCTAGTCTATATATATAATTACAATATACAAGGGTTATCCAGAAAATAAGGACTGCTCATTTTTACAAAATGAAAAATAAATATTTAACGGGAAAATTGATACGTACTGGAAGTTCTCCCTTCACTGTTCTCTACGTAAATATTTTCTGCATACAAACATTTGTAGTTTTTGCTCATGAAACTCAGAATGCATGTTGTATTCTAAAAGTGAAAACGTGCCGGAATATATATTAAGCTCATATAAGTCACATGGTGACTGCATTCTCTAACTCTTCATCACTTCCAAAACGTTTGCTACCCAGAAACTTTTTCAACTTAGGGAAAGAATGACAATCACTAAGAGTAAAGTCCGGACTCTGGTCTTCTGTTTTAGTACAGTGAACAACTGGCGTAAAAAAATGGCAGCAAAACTGCATATCATGGAATTACTGAAGTTCGTGAATAAATACGTCAAGAGTTTAAATGAAAGTGATTATTAGTTAGATAAGTAAAGGAAGCTTCAGGTATATGTGTGTAACAGAGTTATAAGTTCCAAATATTTTTCATTTTGTTTCAAGAAACAGTCTTTAAAAATTCTGGGTAAACCTTGCATATGAGCATTTTGGTATTAGCTTTGTTATCATTATTTGAAATCTTTTATTGATAAATATTGTTTATATGTTCTCTTTTCTTGTTAGATTTATTAAATAAAAATGATGCTTTGCTGACATTTATTTCTTTATTGCAAAGAAATCTATACACGCCGTATACATAATTATAATAAGATGTTATTGTTTTGAAAAGCATTTATAAAACGTATACCGTAAAATCCGGCGTCGAACGCACACTTTTAACACACTATATAAGGCCGAAATTTACGGATGCGCGTTATACGTCGGGGAAAACGTTAGCTTTAAAAATAAAGAAAAGAGATGAGCATACAAAAAAATTAGACTTCTACATGTATCTAAATACTGTTTAGTTAAAAGAAATGACATTCCTTATGAACTTAATGTGTCGTAGTTCTAGAAGTAAACTAATTTTTAGAAAGCTTAGAATAACATCTAAAATAAATGACTTAAACGATATATATATATGTTGTTGTTGTTGTCGTGTATGACAAAGTGCAAAGGTATTGTATATAACAAAATAAAGATAAAAAAATGAGTCAAATATTGCCAAAGGCGTGAATCACTGCCGTGGCAACATCCATGGCACGATCCGAGTATAGGATGTCCATGCTGTAGTCATTGTCTATTTTAAAAAGGGCACCAACAATGGAAGGACAATTAAAAATATGTTTGGGATCCAGTTGCTTGTCTGGGCAGTGCCTGCATTCCACATATGATCTGGATCCATCAGGCAGAATCTTCATGCCCTTAAAATGTTATGTCCTTAGTCTGGTTATTGTTGTTGTAATTTCTCGGCTATAATTTAATTCTGGCAGCGAGAATTTTTTTCGTGGATTTGAGCAGAGCTTTTGTTTTGCGACTGCGTTGGCATCAAAGACCGTAGTCGAAAAAGTTACACGTTCAAGGGTTCTGGCTTCATTGGCAAGGAAATCGGCCATCTCGTTCCCCTCGATGTCAACATGGGCCGGGATCCACTGGAGGGTGCATGATTTGCCCAATGCACCAATGGAAAGTAAAAGAGAGTTGATTTCTTGGGTGAGTCCCATTTTTCCTTTCATGATGGCTTCAAGAGCGGGTCTACAGTCGGAGAGAACAATGATGCCGTCGGAATTAGCGATATCTGTCCATGTAAGGTAAATATCTAGGGCTGTCCTAACTGCTATGAGCTCACACGTGAAGTTGGAAGCAATTTGCCATGCGGAGACCTTGTGCTTTGAAGTTGGATTATCTGGGTATTTAAGAAAGACACCAGATCAACCCCTATTGCACTCTGAGTCTGAAGAACCGTCAGTGTAGGCAATTACTAAACGAGGCCTCATAAGACTGATAATTGTGTCCATGCCTTTCCTTTTAATTGTGTCCTTAGATTCCTTTTTCGTGCAAGGCTCAAGAAGGTCTAAAAATATTTTGGCAGAGGGAGGTGGTTTGACTGGAAAACAAGGTTCTTGAATGATGTCAAGGCTTGTGTGATTCAAGTTAATGTTGTTTCTGATGTCTTTATCAAACTGAAGTGTAGAAGATCTTTTCAGCCTTTTCTTAGCTGTCCAGGAGTGAAAAGTGATGTTGGAAATATGTTGTTCGCCACAGCTTCTGATTTTGCTTGTAAATTTATGGTGGCAAGTTTCCTCCTGCCTTTCAATGATGGCAGGCCACACTCACTCTTAGCTGTCGCATTATTTGTCGAGGACACAGCTCCGATGATAATTTTGGACGCCCTATACTTAACAGAGTTGATTTTCTCTGTTGAGGTAGAAGCTGATGGAGCCCAAACGGGTACTGCATATTCGAGGATTGGTCTTATAATATATATATATATAAACATTGTGCATAAACATTTAAGGTTTCTTCGTAAAAAAGAGGGTAAGCATTATATGGAGAATATACTTAAAAATTAAGAAATGCGGCTTAGAAGTATAGGTGCACTCTATACACCGGATTTTACGATATATAACTCTTAATGCTATAATGTTTACTTCTAATTATTAAAAAAATATCTACATCTTAGATGTTTATATACCGTTGATTTTAATTAAACTTTAAGGAACTTATTAAAAAAAACTCAGAATTTCAGAACTGAGTAAAAAACAAAAACAAAAAAACCCTTAAAGAAACCGACAAAGAAACTTCCTAGTGAATTCAAATAAATTTCTCTCTCTCTCTCTCTTACCATTTTTTTTTTTTTTTCTTTTACTTTCAAAGAAGATTTAAAACTTGTCTAATGAAAATTAATCAGTTCACATTATTTTTTAACAAAGTTTTTTCACACAAAAGAAATAATATCAGAATAATTTACTTCCTTACCATAAAACCATAGTTGACTCTTATAAAAGTATCATTCTGAGAGCGAGAGAGCGAGAGACACCCATGTTGGTTTTGAGGATATCCAAAGTTTTGTTTAAGGATTAGCTACTGCATAAAAGTCCTATGTTTATTTTGGGCCGCCTTCTTTTCGACACCTCTTGTTATCTTGATCTTATTGTTCCATCCAATATTTTTTTTCTTTCAGTCGATTTGTTTTTGTTCTCGTGTGGACAATCCAACCTCCTCATGGAAGAGAGGAATCGTCCATGGAGCCCAAGGGAGTGCCTTCTCCAACCACCTGGGGGCGATAGACTTTCAGAAGCAACTACCCTTGGCACGGTTTTCTATGGATCGAACAACGACGTCATGGAAATAATAAAAAAAATACCAATACCGACAAAATACATTCCAACTCCCATTTAGTGTTGTTGAGGTTTTTGTGTTTCTTGTAAACAATGTTCCTAAGCTCTGGTTGGAGTTTAACAGTCACAAAAAATTGATTAAAAATGGTAGATACTGTGAAGGGAATGATTAAATTTTATGGTTTATGTGATTGCAGAGCAATATATAATGTGATTTAAAGAAGCTAGTAAGAAATAGGTTCATATATACATTTTTTTCGTATAGTATTTTCTAAGTGTTCAGTTTTTATGTACATGTATATTTAGAAGGAATTCTTGTCATTTCCAGACGTTCCCTGGGGCATTGAGAAAAACAGTCTTGAAAGAAATGGGAATCGCGGAAAAATAAATGTTGTTCTGAGATTTATCTTAAAGAGAACCAAAGAGACAATCGGAGTTTATACAGTATTTATAAAATAGTTTTTCTTAGATTTAGGTGAGCATCATTTTATCTATATCTAAAGGCATCCATATAACATAAATTCAGAGTCACTTTTATTGATTTACTTTTATGCATATAAATGCCGTATAGTTCCAACTTTAAAACTTTTTTGAGCAAATTTAACTAGGTAGAAAGTTAATTTTAAAATAATTTTTATGGAAATTGATACATGCACTTAATGATACATTATCATACTTAGAAATTTTTGTTTTACTCACATTAGTAGAAAATGGAAAACAGTAACCCAGTAGACTTTTAGACCTAAATCAGGAATAGATAATGAATATAGTACTGGAGCTAGTATCTTACTTACCAAATCACACCACATCCTGTTTTTTCCCCATTAGTTCCATTTGAAGAGTGACACTACTGCATTGCACAAAACTGTAGCCTAACGGTTATGGTACTGAACCCATTGCCAACGTTTTGCTAGCTATCTTACTAAGCTACCCAAAGTACTGAAAATCAGCTAAACTCTTTGGTTTTTCGTACCATATGCTATGGTGGTACCGTACGTATAGTGTGGTTGATGATCTTTAAATCAGTAGAGGCTAAACACTGATTGTCCCACTTTGCAAGTGTCGTCTTCATCAATTGACCGTGGGTCCAAATTACAAGATTCTTCACTAATAACTCTTTCTTGCTGCTTTAAAGTGTGACGTTACTCACTCACTCACTCAATAACTCTCGTGTAGCTTTATAGAGCAAAGTTTTAAAAAATCAATTATTTCCCAATATGTTATTCTGTGAAATAATGAACCTAAAGATAAATGAAAATTATTGCAATGGAATTCGTAACATTTGACCACGATTTAATACTTCATTTTCCTTAATTCTGCACAATATAGAGATAGATCTTAAGTCTCAATTTCATTCAATGCACAGTACTGGTACAGTAATTCTAACCGATATTAAAATTATGTTAAGTCTGTTAAATTATTTTATGCCTTTTTATGATTTTTTCAACAAAACCTTTTTTACAGTATATTAAAACTACCCAGTATTTTAAAAAAGAAATACTAAAATAGTTTAATATATCCTAAAGAGGTAAAGATACAAAACTGAAATTGAAATATTAATACAATCCATCGATCCTCACAAAAGCAATTCATTAAATAAATAATTTACCGATGTGCAAAGAAAAAAATTACAAATATTTATCTATTGATTTAATTTGGAGTAAATGCCATTAGAAATATAAAAAAAGCTCCGCATTAAGGGAACTGGAAATAAATTTATATTAAAAAGCAGCAAGAAAATCCCCAAGAAATTCCTGGCCTTTGATGGAAAAATACAAAGAACAAAATAACAGAAAATCCTTGATGAGGTGAGGGATATTTAAAAACCGCGGACTAATCGTGTTTTTCTTTATTTTGGGTTGCCTTGAAGCTTCCTTGACATCCAAAAGGATCCATAAGTTTCATTAGATATCGATGAGTGCATAATGGATATTTAGGTACCGTAATAGAAATTCATTAAATGAACTGAATGGATATATTCTTACGAGGAACCGTTAATACAATGAAGAGGGTACTTGGACCATTATCACGAAGCCTCAAGGGTATTAGTTCTCAGTCGTTGCTACAAAATATCTACAATGTTCTTAATTAAAATTGATATCAACTATTTATATCATTAATTAATGCGAGTAAATGGAAGTTTTTATTCGATAGTCTGGTAAACTCCACGATAAAGATATTGTTTAGTTTCTTTGTAAAATGAATTAGTGAAAATCGATGTTTAAAAATGCATGAGCATAAAGAAAGATTTAATTCCTTTTGCAAAATTCTGCTCTCAAATGATTCTTTTTTCTGCATTACTGATGAAAATGACTTGAAAAATTAGCTTATTCTCTCAATTAACATGTGAAATATTTTACGTCTTGAAATTGATATTATGAAAATAATAGTTATTAGGTTTTAGTTGTGCAAACCATTGTACGTAATAGGGTAATGCAATGTTTTTTTTCATAATTCGGCATCGTCCAATATAATAAATATAAGTTAGAACTCTTGCCATATAAACATTTGTAAAAGACTAATACAAGCTTTGAGTTTTCAATGGAGTGAGGGCTTATTAACGTAGCAAAACGATGGCAGTTGGCAACGGACCATATAATTTTGATCCTCGGTAAAATGACGTGGATGACACATGAACTTGCACCTTCTCCCGAAACTATCAAACCACGCCAATAGAAAGATTTTGAGCTTTGACAGATTTTACTCCAGAACGTCCATCGGTGTCAATTGGACTCCAGTGCATGTTTACTATGTTCTTCTTTCAGCACTTTTGCAGGGAATTTGAAAATTTTGTGTGACTTTTACTCATTTTCTCTGGCGATTGCATAAAAAAGTTTTGTGGTTCTAGGTTAATTAGGAGTGATTTTGCAACAAATTATACAATACCTATATAACGTTTGTTGGTGTCGTTTCGACTCCAAGGCAATTTATCATTATGAATAGATGTTGTTTAAAAAAATATAGTTCACTAAGTAGACGCCGTTAGTAAAACAAACTTCCCAAAGTCTAATCGCACATTTATTTGACCTTGAATGCATTGGTATTGGGTTCACTGTGGAAATGAATTAATTATACTGAAACTGTTGTGCCTAAGTGTTTCGTTACGTAGTATTTGCTTATGTTGTCGTACAAAAAATGCATTCCATTTTCAAACTTGGAGAAGAGCAGACACCCTGAAACGATGGCTTGTAGAAAAGGACTAAGCCCTGAAGAAATTCCTAATTTTCTGCGAGAGCTTTCTGAGAATGAATTGAATGGTGGTAGCTGTCTTGCTCTAATTTAGATTCCACAAAAGACATAAGATTGAGCGAAAGTGACTGCAAAGAATCTGAAGAAAGTGCATATTTAATTGATAATATTCCAGAAAAACCTGGTATATATGTCTCTAGGGATGGTACAGAATAGATTCCACATAATAGTAATGTTCCTGGCAGATTTGCGACTCGAAATGTTTTGCGACACAGCAGTAGTCCAACATCTTCGAGGAACATAATATCAACGTCAGTTTTTTATGTGTGATATAACGTTCCGTAATATATTATAACTACATGAAATAATATTAAAAAGTTTTCAAACTAAACCCTACTAAACATTATACCTGCAATTAGTTATTTAAAATAATTGTTTCATACATTTTATACCGCTGTGTCGAAATGACACCGGTGGACGTTTAAGGGTAATCGAAATCCAGGACGTTCTTGTGTTAACATGCATCAGCACTCTACGTGTTGGGACTTCAGTTTTGAACGAGGGCTTAAACTCATGACATGCCGGCTACGAATTCGTGACCATAGTTACTAGGTTATTGTGGCCCCTTTTATACATGGAATAAAACTTTATAGTGTTTATGAGAGGCTGAAACATCATAAATTCAAATATTTCAGTAACCAAAATGCAAAATTTAAAAGAACAAAGCACATTAAAATTTTAGTGTTAAAATTAAAAGATTTAGAGTTAATTAAATATCAACTAAATGCTAAACAACTAATTGATATTTTTAGTTTGTTTCATAGAAAATTCATTCTATTTTGAGTACTTTTATTCTATGGCTAAAATCTCTGCTTAAATAATTACTTTAATGAAGAATTATAAAGAAAAAATCATTAAAAATAAATAATATCTTTCTTTTTGGATAAAGAAAGTATTAATTTGCATTATAAGTAAGATAAAAAAACCTTAAATTAAGTTAAATAATGAACAGCAAAAGGACTCGAGCTATTGCTTAAGGTTAAACAAAAAATTAAAACTTATATTCTGCATTAATATTAATAGTTAAAAACTGAACTTTGTGTGTGAGTGAAACATTTTATTTCTCTCTCTTTTTTTCTTCTTTAAAATTTTTATGTAAATCTAAGTTAGAAAAAGAGGTTCTTCAATGAAACTTAACAAGCACAATTAAATTTGTTTTAAATTTTTTTCCACCCACACAAAGAAAGTTATAGAGTTCCTATATATATATGCATAAGATCATTGTTAATTTTTTTTTGAATGTGAAAGATATTTGTAAGGAAAAAAACTATGTCTTACTATTTAAATAGTTGAAGAATGATCATAAATACCTATTGATTATTAAATTAGATGAATTTTGATCGTAAAAGCCATTTTGTATAATATGCTTCAAATAATAGCTCTCTCATACACACAAACATAAGTATAAAAAAGAATAACCTTTAAGTATGGTTTTCTATAGAAATAGGAAGAAAATATACTACAATAAATAAAAAATACTCATTTCTTACCAATATAACAATATTTGGAAAATTGAAGAATAATAATGTTAGAGCTCACTTTTAAAGTAAATTATGAGGTACAAAATGTGTGTGTGTGAATATATTTATGAAAGGTGGATAATTGAAACCGGCTGCAGTTATTTATATCTGTATATAACCATAAAAAGACTTAAGTTCTGTTTTTTAACTAAGAAAACAATATTTTTGAATTGCTCTTAGCTTTAATTATATTCATTGTTATCAGAATGAAATTTCTTGAAGCATTTTTGCATTAAAAAACTCCTTGTGTTTCCAATTTTGCTTGGCAGTTTCACACTTCTAAAAAAAATGTTGTTTTTTTTTCATAAAAACAAAGAGAAGTTCCAGATGAAATTTTTCTATATTTTGATATTTAACCAAAAAAAATAATCCCGCATTAAAAAATAATTTGGAGCATTTTCCAAAAAATAAATTGTATTACAAAGTTCAATTTGCCTGCTCTATTGTTAATTATGCAATACTAATCTAGATGTTTTTTTAATTCGTTCTGTTAAGAGAGAATGCTACTTTTTGAGTCCTAAATATTGCACATTTTGGTTTGCATTTCAGATTCCTCATAAACCGGTAAATTTTGCTCATTTTAAGATAAATATTTCACAACCTGTACGAGAAATGGCATGGTTAAAAGTACGAAAATATTTTTTTTATTAAACTAATGTATTTTTAAGTAGCATAATATATGAAAGCAGAAAATTGTTAAAAAAAACCCTTTTGTTGCTGACAATATAACTTTTGAAACACGTGCAGTATATCCTACATTATTTTATCAAACTGAAACTAAAGAAAGACTTTATTCTGTATATGTCAGATTTTAAATTTATTTCTTTATTTTACTATTTTTGTAATAAAACAATATAAAAGTTTTTCATAAATTTATGTTTATTATGATTTAAAATAAAATCTATTCTTCTCAACCACAAAATTGAAGTACACTGAATAATTTGATTTGATTCTGCTTAACTTTGCATTGTAAGGCAATACGAAGGCTTTTGGAGACGGATCTCGCAACCTTAATAGAGCGAGAGCATATACTTGAGTGGCACTCTACTCTCGTAACTTCCACCCCACGCCAACATAATGATTTTGAGCCTCGACCGATTTAACGTGCATTAGTTTCTCTACACGTCGGGTCTGAATTGGATCGGGACTATCCTAAGCGAGCATTAATTACAACCATAAATATTCATATTTACATCCATATCCACTATTGTTTCTTTTACACTAAAATAACCTGCTGTTAAGGATCATCCTAATGTTTTAGCCAGCACTTACAAACCTTAAAATTGAAACATTCATTAGAATTTTGCTCTACCCAAAAGTCTGAAAAAGTATATATATATATATATATATATATATATATAACTGATGATTGTACCGCATTCATCCCAGCGATTGAAATTTTACTTTTATGTTGTTTGGCAGAGGTATGGTTTTCTTTCTTTTTTTTTTGTGATTTTGTGTGTGTGTGTGTGTTTGTATTAAATACATCATGATGCAGCAGTATTTGGGCAGAAATAAAAAATAAGTTCATTATTTTCTGAAAGATAATAACTTTATATTGTCACATATAACTTTAATCAATTTAGTTTATTTGTAATTCAAGCAGAATCAACCTCATCACATGATCATGGTTTAAAACTGGGAGTTCCGTCTCCAATAGCCCTGATATTATTTTGAAGTTAACTGTTCACAAAATAACCAATCAACAAAATACGTACTCAAATTAAAGGAAATTATATTTGTTTATATTGTTTTAAAAGAAAAAAATATCTATCAACACGTTTTTTTTATTGCTCACAGCTTAACTACTTTGGATTTCGATGCAGAGGGCTTTCAAGTGTTTTACACTAATTTTTTAAAAATGTTTTGAAAAACTTATATATTTGTTTTTAACTTTAAAAAATACTATTCCTACTTATGTAAGGATAATTAATTTCTAAACTGAGCAAAGTTCTATTTCCCATAGTATTCATTTCGCCCCCGTAAGTATTCGCAGGTATAATTAAACAGTTAATATATTCTATGAATGAATGAGTGAATATTAATGTCGCACTGTTCAGCTACACGAGAGCTTTTGGCGACGGACCACGTAATTTTGAACCATGGTCAAGTGACGCGGACGACACTGCGCTGGCACCCTCCCCCCTCTCCTAACTACCACACCGACAGGAGGACGTTTGAGCTCTCGACAGATTTAACGTACATCGCTCCCCTACACGGAGGGTCTTTAGTGGTACTGGGATTGAACTCATGACACGCTTGCCCTGATCCGATGCCTTGACCATTGGCAACCGCGGCCACTGTTAATACTTTGTAAAAAAGAATATTAAACCTTCAAGTTCCAATCCCATATCATTTCTTTTTTTGGTCATAACCTGTATTTTCCCATGCTGAACTCTACACACGAATTAAAATAAATATACAATTAAATTCAAAATCAACGCAGTTATCATTGGTTTGCATTGAAGTAAGATGTTGAAAACTATCTTATGAACGGATAAAAAACTGTTACCTAAACAGTATCCATGCTTCCTTCGAAATGTTACAAATATATATGTAATAATTCCTTTTAATTTTATCTTAAGCAATTTCAATTTTTTATGGTTCGGATCCTTTAGGGCTCATACGTAAATATTTAACCAATTTACCCGTCCAATGGGACATAATCATAATTTATCACTTAAAAATTAACACAGCTCAGTGTATTTGAAGTAAGGTTGCGTTCTTCATCGTCGTACACTGTCTTTCCACTTTTCACAAGGTTCGTCAATGGAAGTCAAGTGAATTTTTGAACTTCCGATTGACGCTTCTTATAAAAGCTCCAGTTTTTATAAAAAAATTCTCCTTGTTAATAGTTGCTGCTTTGTTTTTGTGTATGTTTGCTGTTTAATTGAAATGTTCTTCTACATCAAATAAATGTGTAGTCAAAAGTAAAAAGCATCCTCAAGTATGCCTCGGTACTATAAACATAATAGTTAATAACCTTGTAAGAATATTCTCGGCGAAATGCGTTTCATATATAAATGTATGTATGCATACATATAATGCGCACACACACATATATTAAAACGTAACAGTGGCGCACACAGGAATATTTCAAGGGGGGGGATTCCGTCATGGTCGGAAGTCCACCGTTCTCGTATCATGCTCCAATACGCCGCCCACCATATTCTTTTGATTTTGTTGATTTTCGAGATCAAAAAACAGTAAAAAATTATTGAATAAATAATTAGCATTAATTAATAAAATTAAAATTTAATAACAAATACATAATTAAATTTTATAGAATTTAATAAGTAATTGTTCGATTAATTATACATAGCATTATAATTAATCGAAACAAATCAAGTGATTGGGGAGGGGGTTCCGGACACGAGGACCACCAACTTATGTGTGTGTGCCCCTAATATATATATATAACGGGACTTTTTTGCTATTTCTCTCTCCAAGGTTTGGCAACAGTGTTAGTATCCAGCTTTGAATGAGGGGTAACTGAAAACACTTCTGTTCAACGTGTCACGCTTCTTTTCTCGTAGTCAATTGGGTGTGGCAGACCGTTCAACATGACAGCCCTATTGTCGATCTGCATGTAGGAGTAAAGGTGGACAATTATTCGCTTTTTGTCTGCGGAAGGTGTGAAACCTACGGAAATTGTTCGTCACATGCAAGCGCAGTATGGCGACAGCTGTTTATCAAGAAGTAAGATCTACGAATGGATAGTCAGTTTCAAACAAGAAATAAATTATTTATGAGACGACGAAAGATTGGGAAAATCCATCGATATAAGCCACTGAGGGTCGTCGTCGTTGAGGATGATGAGAGGGATGACTAGTATACAGCACAAGTATCACACCTTCCGCAAACAAAAAGCTAATCACTGTCTTCATTTCTTCCTTGGTGCATACCAACAGTGACGCTACCCTGTTGAATGGTCTACTACACTCTTAACGACTACGAGGAGAGATGAATGACACGTTGTATAGAATTTTTGCAGACTACCGCTCTTTCAGCACTAGATACTAGCACTGTTGCCAAATCTCGGAAATAGAAATTGCAGTAGTTCTTTTATTTTTTGACTTCTCGCATATTTATATACACTCATGTCCATAAATAAAGGATAATGAAGTTCAGGCAAAGAAAGAGACAGAATCAAAACAAATTTGACTTATTTGTAAAGTCTATTTATTAAACAAAAGGTAAAGAACAAAAACGATGCTATATGTTTGACATAATTAATAAAAATTGAGATTTTTACTCCCTGAAACAAATTTCAAAAAGGAACCTATTTACAAAAAAACAGTATAACACGGTTAGTATGATGGTTAATACGGAGTTTGTCTCCCGGACGATGCAATAAAGGCCTTACTACGCCTACGCATGCTGAGTATCAAATTATCAATCTGATCTTGGGGAATATTACACCACTCATCAAACAATGCCCTCCGAAGTTCCGGTAGACAGGTGGGAAGGTTTGACGGGCTGCAATTCATCGACCAAGCATATCCCACACATGCTCTATTGGATTCAAGTCCGGTGAGTATGCTGGCCAATCCATACGAGTGATATCCTCCGATTGAAGGCATTCGTCTTCAATATTTGCATGGTGATAATGGGCGTTGTCATCCATAAAGAGAAATTCAGCACCCATGGCGCCCCGATACAAACGTACATGTTATTCCAGAATGACATCCCGATAGATGTGGCCTGTCATCGTTACACTCTGAACATGCAGGTCAGTTCTGGAACCAAGAATAATTCCTCCCCAAACGAGCCATCCTTCACCACCATAACGGTTTCGTTTAATTGTGTTCTCTTGCTGGTAACGGGTACCTGGCGCTCTCCATATGAAAGTCCGGCGTGAATCAGACTGCAAACTAAACTTGGACTCGTCGGAAAAGATCACACAAGGCCACTGTTGCGGTGTGCACAATGCATGCTCTCTACTTCAGGATAATCGCAGGCGACAGTGAGTTGCGGTAAGGGGAACACATCTGACAGGCCTACGAGCATATAGACCAATGTGCCCTAAGCGTCTGTACACGGTCTGCCTTGAAACTGTAGTACCGGTATTTGAAGAGAGCTGACGAGACAGGTCTGTAGCTGTGCTCCGTCTGTTTCTTTTGGCAGTAACTGCCAAATACCGGTACCCTTTCGGCGTTGTAACTCGGGGATGACCTGTCCTGTAATATCTACGGACATTACCATCATCTTGGAATCGTTGCCAAAGCCTGGAGATGACACTCTGGGCAATACCAAGTTCCTCGGATACTTCCAGCTGTTTACGTCCACATTCCAGTCGTCCGATAATTCTACTACGTTATAAATCATCCAAATGCTTCCTTTGTGCCATAACTATGCGGTTATTGCACTGAAAGGCTTTAAAAGCGCTTGTGAACAATTTTACTTCTTTGCCACCATTCCTTATATACCCCTCTCTTACACTCTCGTCATTGTGACGTACTATCCGCGCCATCTGGTGGTTTCCTGTAATTTGCATATTCTTCTTCAAGATGAGTGTGATAGTTCTACAGGTGAAATTTTTATTTTAGAGTTCAATTTCGGTGTGATACTGAATTATCCTTAATTTATGGTAATAAGTGTATATATGTGTACATATACATATATAAAGCCCATCATTTTAGTAACTTACAAAATTATGTGAATATTTTTCCAAAAGGCTTTGCATTTGTTTCAAAAACTTAACATAAAATTACTTTCCGACTTTGTTTAGTTAAAATGGCCTTGGTAGGCTAGGGTTCAGTTTCATGGCTGACATTCTCCATTTACGAGTTCAAATCTTGATGCCACTAAAGCAGCGCTCCTCAAACTGTGGGGCGCACCCTCCTAGAGGGTGTGATAATTCTACATGGGGGGCGCGAGCATATAAAAAAACCGAAAGTAAAAGATGATTTTTAAAAATTATTAATTTACTGAAAGGTAGAAAAACAAAATAAGTTCTAACGACATAGTAATAAATAAAATACATTTTAATAATTATTGCAATCTGTTTCGATTTAAAAATTTGAAATGAAAGCAGCATAATACTTATCTTATTGATTGAAAGTAAATTACTTAAAATGTATAGTACTGAAAAGTAAGATGTACATAATTCAATGTTTACCTTGATAATTTTGTAGGCTTAGAGTTAAGGTCGTATTGTATATTTAGCATCAAAATAAATTATTATTTCATTCAATACATATTATTGTATGAAAGAGGGTGTGATGAAAATTATGATTAAAAACTGGGTCGTAAATATTGGAAGTTTGAGAAATACTGCACTAAAGGTCAACTTTGTAAGTGGGCAGATGCAAATTGCATCTTTCGATGCTCAAAGTCCTCCAGTAGGCGTGTTTCGGAAGTTGGGCGTACCGGCTTAGGCATAGCCCTCTTCATTTGACCTTAGTTCAAAATTTTGAGGTCCGTTGCTAATAAGGCGTCCGTTTCTTCGTAGAGTGACGTTAATAAACACTCACTCACTCATTTGTTTCATTAAAATCAAAATACATAAAAATAGTTCATTGTCTTAGGGCCCTTGGAAGAACGTGCAGAAAGGCTGAAATTTATATGAGTGAATTTCATACTTATGTTTGTAATAGAAATAACGCATCATGAATGTTTTAAGCAACATAACAGAAAAAAAATATACTTACCATACTTAAAGCCTAGGTTTGAAATCTCAGTGAATACCTATCAAAGTAATAAAATAAAGTAATCACAACTTTCATGAAAACATTTTGCTATAGTAAAAAAGTTTTCCTTTTCCAAAAATGTCTCTACCTATGAAAGCATTATTCTCAAATTAAACAAAAAAAATACAATACAAAATAATTTTATTAACGTTTGTGTTTGATATGAGTAAAGTTCTGTGAGTAACATGCTCTAAAATTCCTAATTCTATACTTTTCGGTTTCTAAAAATAGCCTAAGACCTATTTTTTAAAAAATAGGCCAGAAAACAAAGAGAATAAATACTTTCTTCTGGGACATTTAGAGGAGATTTCCATCATTTGTGCAACACGGACAGAAAATTGGATAAAAATCCAACATAGTCACCCGACATCAGAAAGACAATTTCTGAAGCGCTTGTCAGTCTATCCATTCAAAAGAATCTTTTTTCTCTTGATAGGAAAGAATTTTTTATTTGAGAAATACAATCTGCAATCATTTCCTTCTCTGCAATATAATATAACAGAGATCTGAAATTGTTAATCCCGAATACAAAACTAATTTAAAAGATCTAATCATTATTCAAACCTGTGTGTGAAAGTGCATGGGTTATTTGTAACAGAGAATTGATTTGTTTTCAAGCAACACATGAATTCAGTGCTGCTTTTAAGTATTTAAACCAAGATTAAATGCAAACGTGCTCAAATGGAGTTACAAGTTCGTGTTTTGGCTCCACTGTAGTCTCGTTGTGGGAAATATATATATATATATATATATATATCTATATATATATATATATATAATTGCATATCTTCCAAGATAGAGTTAGAAATTAGAAGTTGGATAAGTGACTTACATAAGTAAGCTCTACGGATGTGATCCTTGGGGCTAACAATTTGATGTTATATGACTCCTATTTTGTGAAAGCCGTATAATAAGTTTATTTAATACACTGTCGAGCCCAAACACATTATGAACACCATCACATTTTTCAATGAACTCGGCTAGATGACGTGAAGAGCACTTGACTAAGAAAAAAATGGTATTTAACGGCTGCTGGAGAGGGTAAGGAATCATTCTTGCACTTATTTATATGAGTAATGGGAAATGCTGCTGAGATAAGCGAATTTGACAGAGGAAAGATTGTAATGGCCCAAAGATTCGGAACGAATATATTCAAAACAGTGCTACTGGTAGGTTTTTCGCACTTAGCATTTGTATAAAGTGAATAAATGAAGGAAAACCAGCAGTAGATGTCAAGCTGTTGGACGTCTACACATTATCAAAGAAACAGGATACTGGAGGTTTTGCCACTTAGTAAAACAAAATCGGGTGGGTTAGCTGACAGCCCAGTGCAATGCAGGTCCAAGTATAAGTCTCTTTCGGAACACACAACTGAGATGACGCACAGCAAACGTCCCACTTGTATTTTCTATTGACCAAGCATTATTGTCAAAAATACCTACAGTGGGTCACATGATGCATGTTGAAACAATCATACATGCACTATAAAGAATTTCATTTGAGGGGGGGGAGATCTAGATTATGGAAATATTCATTTGTCACACCTGCGTGTGGCGCATTTTACTTCAGTGGGGATTAAATTTCACTCTGTACGACGTTATGAGTATTTGAGACAATTAGACCCCATTATTTAATCTCCCGTGCTTACGATATAACCATCAAAAAATCTTATAAAGCATCGTAGTTTTTAAAAGATGGATCCTAAGCAAAAATAGTAATAGTAATATTCTAATATTGTTTGAAGACAAATGTAGGACTAGTAGTTTTGAGATGAAAATTGAAGAATCTTGACTAACAAAATTTAATTAAAATCATGAGCTGGATACGTAGAGGTTATAATGAAAAGTAATGGAATGCTTCTTATTATACATTAACAAATCTTCCTTTGGCATTGCGTTGAACCTTAGAGAAGGAAAAAATATTTCAGGTAAAGCCCTCGCCAATGACCTACAACTCAAAATTTTACCAGTTTCGCTAGAAGTAAATATTACTCTAGGACAGGAATTTACAACGGGTCGGCAAACCGCGGCCATTTGCATAAAATTTTACTGCTCTTCAAGTCTGCCTTATCAAGTCTAAACCCATCTAAATTCTTTGGTACGTTATATTCTTCCATCTACTACGAAATATTTTTTTAAATGAATAAAATGACGCATTTTACACAAAAAATCAACCAACTAAAATGGTTGCAAGCCTCTATGGTGGCCGCGGTAGCCAAGTGGTCAAGGTATCGGATCACGGCTAGCGTGCCATGAGTTCAAGCCCCAGTGCCACTGAAGACCCGCCATGTAGGGGAACGATGCACGTTAAAACTGCCGAGAGCTCAAACGTCCTCACATTGGTGTGGTGTGGTAGTTAGGAGAGGGGGTCCAGCTCAGGTGTCGTCCGCGTCACTTGACCATGGTTCAAAATTACGCGGTCCGTTCACCAAAAGCTCTCGTGTAGCTGAGCAGTGCGACGTTAATATTCACTCACTTACTCACTCAGGCCTCTATGAATTATTAAAAATAATTATGCCTACTAAAAATGCTTCCTTTTTTCTATGTAAATATTTTGAGAAAAAATTATCTATCAATCTATCAATATATATTTAAATATTTGACTGGATTAATATATTTAGTTAAGATTGTTATTTATGTTATGCAAATTAGGTTTTTATTAATAAAGCTTACTGAGAATCAGTGTAAATATTATAATTATTTCTAACGCATTTATATAAAGTCCAATTCATAGGTAAGAATGCCACCGTGCATAAACATACCTTAAATTGATTTCCAGCAATGTATACGAGTTTTCATAAATGAGTTTGGAAACACTCATTATTTTGGACAAGGGTTACACTTAAATCCCCCAACAGAAATGATGAAAACATATTCTGTATCTAATGATAAGCCTTAATTTAATATAAAGAATATTGAAATATGTCTTGTATGTAAGAGCAACCAAAATCGATTTTAAGTACTAACGTAAACATAAAATTCTAGAATGAAGCACTAGTGATATTATTGGTACAGGAATTCTTTCACGAGGATTGAAATTCAAATTCTCAACATTATATAATTTTCACAATGTTTGCTCTTGCATTGAGAAAAAAAGGATTAAAAAATCTTTAATTTTTAAAGAAATGAAAATTTTTACTTTGGGTAAAACTGTATTCAAATATAATTTAAAATATTGATTGACGAGAGTCATGATGGTGACCGCTACCAGAGTCCTTTATTTTCTAGCACAAGTGTATGCATGTAAATTGTTTAGCATTTTTGATAGGTAAGCTCTCTTTTTTAAGCTTTTTTATTGTTTTAATTATCTTGTTTCTTTTACAAATTGGCTCTTCTTCTCAAAAGCTTGCATACATCTGTTCTAGATAAGTTTTACCTCGAACTATCACTCGTCATCAGAAGTTCATGAAGCGGTTTGTTTTTTTGTGCGAAGTTAACTGTAAAACAAAATTAAAATAACTCGAAATCAGAATATCAGCTACATTATATTTGTAACTATGCGACATCTCATTATCTGGCCGTTGCTCAAAATTGCAATGCATATTAGCTATGGTAAGCAAATATTTATGTCCAGCAAGAATAGACACAGCCGGCAATATTCATTACAGTATTATTTGATTTGTACAATAAGTTATCTGAATAATTTAAAAGAACAGAAATTATAGTTAAGGGGTTCATAAAAATTTAAACAGTGATTTTCTTCACACACAATTCATTGTTTTCATTTTTTAATTTGATATTCTTCTCAAGTTGCGATACGTTTTACTTTCCCTATTCCTCTTTTACGTTCATCTAAACTTAAAACTTCTTAACTTGGGCATTTTACTCTACATTTTTGATGTTCTTGGAAGTTTTGTCAAAGTATTATATTTTAAGTTCTTGATATATATATATACTGTTCATTAGCTTTTATCTGATATTCAGATAGTAAATATTAAGATCAGTAATTAAATATTAAATTTTCTCTACATTTTTGATGTTCTTGGAAGTTTTGACAAGTACTATATTTTAAGTTCTTGATATATATATATATACTGTTCATTAGCTTTTATCTGATATTCAAATAGTAAATATTAAGATCAGTAATTAAATATTAAATTTTCTCTACATTTTTGATGTTCTTGGAAGTTTTGTCAAAGTACTATATTTTAAGTCTTTATATTATATATACTGTTCATTAGCTTTTATCTGATATTCAAATAGTAAATATTAAGATCAGTAATTAAATATTAAATTTTCTCTACATTTTTGATGTTCTTGGAAGTTTTGTCAAAGTACTATATTTTAAGTTCTTGATATATATATATATATATATATACTGTTCATTAGCTTTTATCTGATATTCAAATAGTAAATATTAAGATCAGTAATTAAATATTAGTTTTCTCTACATTTTTGATGTTCTTGAAGTTTTGACAAAGTACTATATTTAAGTTCTTTATATATATATATATACTGTTCATTAGCTTTTATCTGATATTCAAATAGTAAATATTAAGATCAGTAATTAAATATTTTTGACATTAATGCGCTAAAAATTTATTATTAACCCTGCAAACTGCCTATAAACCAAATAATGTTGCGTTTAAACCTATGCACAATCTTTGAACACGTTATTATCCCGTTTCAATTAAACATATAAAAAAACATCCACTATTTATATATAAAGATAATCAATTGTCCGAATTAAGTAAGCTGTTTTAATTTGAGAAATGTTTTTAATTTTTTTTTATTTATTTATTATTTTTGTACACATTAGTCAGTAAAATTAGTGTAATTGAGAATGCCTATGTTTCAATTATCTGTAAAGTCTTATAAAACAGATTTAGAAATATTTTGAAACATTTATTTCATAATTAAAAATAATCCACGGGTTTGAATGAAAATACTTCTTAATTATGTGAATTTCCAAGTTGCGTACTGACAAAACATAAAGTCAGTATTATAAACATCTTAACTGTACTGAATATCCTGGTTTAAGGCATTGCATTGCATAGTTTTGCGTAAAGTATATGTTATTTTAGATTGCTTAATTATAATCGCAAAGTAATTGATATTCGTACATCATCAAAAATGCAAGAAATTACTGTGAAAATAATTCAAGATTAAATGGAATTGCACTAAATAACTAGAATTAGTCTGCTTAATTATGCAACTAACTAGAAACCATGCAAGTCTTATACGCTGAGGTGAATATTCTTAAGGGTTAACATGCTCATAAATGCTCAGCACATTTTACGCACTGTTAAAGATCCATTGTGATGGATATTTCCCGTTATACCAAACAAGTCTCTGAATCTAGTCCACAATAACGTAATTTTATCCCGTATGGAATTATTCACAAATTATAGTGTCAGATATTATATTATGCACCTGGATATGCTTCATGGCACCTTAAAGAGTATGTGAAATTGTTAACAAGGTTCCATATCCCCCACTTTTCACTTCTTGAATTATAATTATTCTCACCGCTTGAGACTTTATACGTGTATTCAACATATTTTTCAAGTCACATAATGATATTTAAGTAAAGAGTTAATCAAGTTAAAAAATTTCTTTTCATTAATTTATTACTTTATTTTTCCTTTTTGTTGTGAACAAAACTATTTTAAGGCGTTTATTGGGATTTAAAATACATACTTAGATTAAAAACGTGTTTTCATTCTTATTTACTGTGAAATATATGTTAAAACAGATTTTTCACAGTAGTAACATAGCAAATTTTAAATAAACACAAAATAAATAAATGGGTATAGTTCGAAGGAAATAAAACGGTTCCCGGGTTGCTTGACTTCATGGTATTGTATGACTATATATTGTTAAATGATGTTGACTATATATTAATATCCAAGTCCCAGCATTAAACTTTTGATTGTATTCAAAAGCATTATGATAACCTCTTTTATTAGCCTTGATTTAAAAGAAAAAAAGCTTCGATTTCTAAAACAGAAGCATATTTCTCTTTGATGCCTCTGTAAAATCCCCTTCGGTTTCAATATCCCCCTAAATAAATTTTTAGTGTATCTCTACTGAACAAAAGAAACATGTGTGCCAAAATTTAAGCCTGACGATCTAATAATTCCGGAGATTTTGTGATGAATGAGTGAGTGAAAGTGGCTTAGGTATTTCATATCCATTTTCATCCATTCTTTGATTTCTAGGTTATATATATATTATTTTATATTAGTATCATTGCGTATGTTAAGAAGTCATTTTATGTTTAATAAATTTTATATCTACACATTTAAGGTTTTTAAATATATATATATATATATGTATATATATAGACTTGCTTTTATTTTATCTTAATTTACTTTTATGTAGTAATACCAATACTGCCTTTGTATTGGAGGGAAACATTAATCTGATGTTGTGATTTATAATCTTCTAGTTTTTATTAAATCGATTTTAACTCTATACTAGTACGTATTCTGTTAAATTTTATCGTTATATATTTATAGTATATAGTGTATATTATTTCATAATAATTACATATATTATGTAATATTTCTTCCTTTTACATGGCCCAGAGTATAGGCAAATTTCAGGGGAAGGTTTCTGGTCACAAAACATTGTTTAAACCTGCAATCTTGGTTCATAAGTCCAAGAGTTTGCTATTGTACTACTGTGGCTAATATTTTATACTACATTCACTGGTTATAATTAGGTTTATAACTATTTGTATATAATATTTTGCATTACATATATATATAGGTAGATCAAAAATAGATAGATATAACAAAATTTACGAAATTATCTTAGAAGTGATATTTTCATGCTATCATTTATTACATCCGTCATACAACTGAATAAGTAAAAAAGTTTAAATTGGAAAGTTTGTAATTGTTAGTTGAAACATAAATAATGATAGCAATGTTTGATAGCTTCCTTCCATTTAGAAGAAATATGAAAGGAAAAGAAATTACAACGATACAATACTATAAAGTTAAAAACAACTTATCATATAATAATTTATGTACTTATGGTAGTCAGAATATTGACTGTGTCATGCATAATAAGAAATAATATTCTGTGTGATACTATCTATATAATCACTGTCATACAATTCCAGTGGAATAATTACATTAGCAATTCAATCCATCGTTTTCCGCATCTCTCTGTAGACATTACAGCTTATCTAAAGTGTCATTAAATAATTATTCAGATATGATGAACTATTCATTGGAAAAGAAACATTATACTGGAGCTGTACAATAGGAAAGATAATTTTTCATCGCAGTGATTATGCATTTTAAATTAATGATAACATCTGAAGTTCTCAGATAATATGCCTGAATTATTAATTGTAAGAATTCTTATTTTTTATAAAGATTTAGGTAAGGAATTATATGCTGGGATCTCTAAAATTTTTGAACATAACTTATATTTATTACAAAACGAAGTTGTTACAAAGCGTCTGTTTTAAAATTAAATAATCTATATAATTTGAAATTAAGAAATCATTTAGAAGGGATAACCGTAATGGAATAACTATTTTATTTGAGAAAATTTTAAATAAATAATAATAAAATTTGTGTTTGTCATATTAGGATGAAATAATTTCATATCAGTTGAAATTTGAAATTTTTATGAAATTTTAAACATGAAAATATTTGTAATTTATTTTTTCTTTCTTTTTTTTTGAGTTTTTACTGTTGCGTAAGCTTGTCGCGATCATGACCAAATATTTTTAAAAATATTTAAAAATACTCTCCAAAAATATTGATATTTTACAGAATCATTTTCTGTTTGCTTGGATCAAAACAAGTTTGATTTCTTTTAGCATTTCCAGTGTAGAACTCTGATAACAGTTCCTTTCTTGGATTAAGTTTTTTAGAAGAATTTCTATGTACTTTGAAAAGCATCACGTAAGGATAAAAAGAACACAATTGGTATATATTTCTTATTTATGATGTATCACGGTATCTTCTAGTTTACATTGAATCGTAGCAGGAGTAAATAATTATCAAAATACTATCCGGCGGCATATTTTGAAAGGGTTATATTCACAGAAAAATATACTATCAATAATATAAACCATTATTTTAAATAAGCTTGCCCTTTTATATTCCCTTTAATCTTTAAGTATTTTTGTAAATATCAAATATTGATTTTCTGAATTAACGCCTTCTGTTTCTGAATCGTAAATCTTTTGCACTATATTTTTTATACCACACTCACAGTTTTAGAATATATATATATACATTTACATTGCCGGTATTCTAATTTCTTTATTTAAACAATAATAAATTTATAAGATCTATGATTAATTACTTGTGGTTAATTTTTGCAAAGTGACATTTAATAATATTTACTGTGTATAATTTGGACTAAAAGTTTATTTTAAATAATGTGTGTGTAATTTTATAAACTATTGTGGAAAATACTCAAGGATTTCCAAATTATTTTCTTGTTGGTTAAGAAATTATGTACATCCTATTATAAAGAACCCTGCATTTGTACTCGAAAACTTTTTTATTACTCAATATAAGTATTTTTAAATCATCTATAGATTTGACTGTAGCTGTTAAATTCAAAGATAATTCCAAATGTGTGCTTTTCAAAATGTAGTAATTTTGAATTTAAGTACAATAATTATAATTTTATATTTTTAACCGCGAAGGTAAGGAAAAACTCATAAACGCTCTAATATGGTATATTTGTCTTTTTTTTTGTCGATACACATGGGTTGTTTTTTTTCACGTAATTAGCACCAGCGTGGAAAGGCAATAATTTTACGCATTTTTCATAAGAAAATAATTCCTCCTATAAAATGCCACTTATGGCTTAAAGTCTTAATTTTTTTTATTTAACGAACACTTTCTGAATTTCGTTAATATTTCCTTAAGAAATTCAAAGCTAATTTAAGTTAATGAAGCTTTACTAATAACTCTCTGAGCCCAGCATCTGTCAAGTGAAGCAGTGCGTTAAATGATCAAATTAAAGATTCAAACATTGAGTTAAAGTTTGTATCCACCGATATTCGTCATTATTTTTATTCTGTTATAAGTCTCAAATGCTCAAATAATATATATATACACTGGGTGGCTTATTTATTATGACCACTTGACACTTTTAGGTATACCAGCTGTAACTTCAAGTAGTTGCCACTAGAAGGCGAGATAGCTATTAATACGGAATGCAGGAATAGTGAAGCATCAATTGCTCTGTGTTGATTGTGAAGAAATAGGTAAAAACGTAACTTAGCAGTGTTCGAAAACGGGATGATTGAAGGTGCTCGAAGTGTCGGAACCAGTACCAGAGAAACGGCTACACCTGTGAAATGTTCAAGAGTAACATTGATGTTTACAGAGTGGATTAAAAAAGATAAAACCGGTTCTCAACTTCAGAATTGTTGTCATCACATGCTACTGAACCTTCTTTCAGAAAGGAGAATTACGAAAGCAGTCCAGTGGAACATAAAAGCAAGCGTACTTCAATTTTCGGGGAATCTTAATCAAGGAGCAATTGTGAACCTCTCTGAACAAACCCGCACATTACACCATATTCTATACGGTAGCAGACACGACCTGTTCTAAAGCCTCTACTATTTACCTTGAGAATAGAAGTGTACAGCTTGCAAAGAAGCACAAGGATTAGACTGAAGATGACTGGAAAAGGTCCATTTAGTCTGATGTGGATTACGTTTTCAATTAACTTATTTAGATGGCAGGGGCCAATACCTTCAGACCAGAATTAATGTATGAACCCCATCTGCATTGTCACAACTCTTAAAGCTGGTGGAGGCAATATTCTAGCTTGGCGGATGTTTTCTTGCAATTGCGTGGGTCTTTGATTCGTCTGGAAAACATCTGTGCGCTCAAAGGTACTCTGCCAGAGATGGAAGTATTCAATAGTACAATGCTCCAATTATACAGCTGGTACTATCCCTAGATGGCTAAAAGAACACGATAAAAACGTTTTGCTTTTCTTAGTTGGTCTGGACAATCACCATATCTCAATCCAATTCAGAATCTGTGGGATGTGATCCAACGAGGAATCTGGATCCAGTACTATCCAATCTGAAGACACTGGAAAGAGCAGTTAATCAGATATGATCTCAAATCCCTTATACTACTTAACAACAGCTCATAGAGTTCATGCCAAAAACAATTCATGCAGCATTCAGGGAAAATGGGAGCTTGAAATCGTATTGAAGGGAGGGTCATAATAATTTGGTCACTCGGTGTATGTATTGATATCTCATATCTCTTTCTCACTTTGTTATTTCCAAAAACAAACTTTTATACGTAATAAGTCAGGGCTTAAATGACAGAGGAGGATATTTTACTAAGCGCTTTGATGCATATGATGGAACTCAGAGTTCGTACAATAGGTTATAAAAAGAAACAGAAATTAGAGTTTTTTTTGTTTTTGTGAAGCTGATACATCTTTATACTTTTAACTCGGTTTATTTATTTATTTTTTGAAAATAAACGAGAATATCTGACAGAATTTTTGAAATTTTCAAATTATTTGTGAAATTAATTTTAAGAATGAAACGTTTAAGATACAAATCAGATATATGTGTGAGTAAATTTTTTAATGCACCATATTTAAGAAACATACATGACTTGAATACTAAAGATTAAAACAGATATTTTTAACTTTGGAAACAATAAATAGATGAAAGCTGTGAAATTATAAACATGCAGACTTAAGATTGCAGTTTTTTAAAGTAGTGTTTAATCAGTTGTATGTCTATCCAACCTTCCACCTTTCTGTTTTAAATACGGGTTTAACATTTATGGAATATAATGTGGATAGGGGTTCTAAAACTTATTAATATTATTATTATTAATATTATTTCGGTTTTTAAGCATCCGAAGTTATAATTTTATTTTACTTCATTCATTAACTAATTTTTCTTTTATGCGCTGCTGTTCTGTGATAGCTCTGGTTGGCGGCAAGTTGTGGTGATATTAATTGTAACGATGTGTTGTGGTGATATTAATTGTTTTAAAAAAGTACTAAGTATATTCATACATTCTTAATTTTTCTACATTATACGTAAGTAGATTTAGTTTTACTTTTCTTTGGTAATTTATCACTTAACATTAGTTTCGGTAACTCAGTTTAAGTACATTTAACGTTTATCTTCTAATGTTATGATTATGATACTTAGTATTAATGATGACTTATTCTTACTCTCTTAATTCTTTTCCCTCAACCCAGTAAGTAGTATATTCAAACTAAAAGTGAATGTTGGTTGGCCTGATTTTTTTTTATACCTATAAAATTAGTTCCTAATGCTAAGAGTGGCTAATGTATTGTTGTGGCTATCCTATTTTTAACCTATACTGCTTGGAATACATGTACTTTTGCTTTGATTCTTTAGATTTATAGCAATTTAGTATACAGGGTGTTCAACCTTAATGTGACCCAATAGCTAATTCCCGAACCGTTCGGTTTAGACATGTACTTCCAATTTGAAAAGCCAATTTAGAAAAAAATTACAAAAATTAAATTTTTATATGGACCCCAGGTCCTATCACTTATATTTAAGAAAAAGATTCAGTACACAAAAACAAAGTAAACACAAAAAGTTTCATTTTATTGCGATAAAAACTAGCCGAGTTATGGAACTTTGAAAATCGTATATTTAATCAATTTTCCTGGCCGTTTTCAAGGAGCTAGTTAGGGGCCGTCTCAAAAGTGAAATTAATTGGAACTCTGCCAGGAAAATTTCGCTCTTGCACGTCACTCTTACGTAAATCGTTTTTAAATTTAAAAGTACATAAATTACGTTAATAATACAATAATTGAGTACTTAAGAAATATAATTTATTATGTACGTGTAAAATATAGACAAAATAAAATATTTTGGATGAAGAAAACATTTCAACAAAAAAAAAATACGCTTATTTGCTGCAGTAGTGATCATGGTGATTATTAAAAAACTGTTGTGTAGTCGCTAGCAATTGCAATATTGTGAATTTTAGTACTGGAGAACGAGATGTATACAAATGAAGAATACTAAGAAATGGCACTGTTGGATGTGCAGTATAATCGAAATAAGAGAGAGGCGGCAAGCCTTTATGCAATTGAGTTTTCCAGTCGAAGACATCCATCCTATTGTACAATTGCCCGTGCTGTTCAACACTTGTATAAAACCGGGAGTTGTCATAGACGTATTCTTTTGTCTCGTGCCACACCTTCAAGCTTGCGGATACCCCCTGAGGATGTTCTAGGATATGCCCTGGCTCATCCTGAAAGGAGTGTCCGGGATATTAGCAAGCCTTTTTCCTACTCAAAATCGACGGTGTGGAACATATTATATACATACGGTGCATATCCTTTATCGTTCAGTCCTGGCGCAGGAACTAATGCCCGGAGACCAGGAGCGTCGTTTTGATTTTTGCAATTTCGTGTTAAATACACTGGGTGAAAATTCAGATTTTTTTAATGAAGTTTTGTTGTCGGATGAATGCCAGGTCTCGAGGCAAGGTACTATTAATACGCAGAATAAACATTATTGGTCCCTCAAAAATCCACATCTAATACGACCGAATCGCCGCCAAGTGCATTGGTCGGTGAATATGTGGTGCGGAATATGGAAGAGCACCTTAATTGGCCCAATGTATTTCGATGGACCTTTAACATCAGAATCATACACGGAAATTTTAACTGGAACATTAGCCGACTTTTTAGAAGATGAAGTTTCCTAAGTCCTCTGGATTTCTTTCTCTGGGACTTCCTAAAAAGCAAAGTGTACGAACGTGAATCCACGAGTATATCCGATTTACTCAATCGAATCAGCTTGGCATACAGGACACCAACTATGTTGCAGAAGCTACAGGCGGAGGTTCTGACGCGGATTCGATACTGCATTTCTGCGGAAGGCAGTTATTTTGAACATTATTTAAGTTAATTTGGTCATTCTGATATAATAAAAAGCCCCTGATTCATGATTGACGCATCATTCTACATAATGCTATAATTTGAACGGTAAATCCTGTATTCTTTTGCTGTTATTTGTTAAAATAAGTTGTTTTAATCTTTTCGGTACAAATTGTATTTCTTTAATTTAACTTTTATTGTTTGCCATACAGCAATACAAATTGTCAATCTACGATGTTTCAATATTATTATGATGTTTTTCTTTTGCTCTTTCTGTAGATAGTGAATTACTGTTCCCTAAACTAAATGTATATACGACCCCCTTTTCTGAGCAATTCAGATGCTTCAATTTTATGTAGGCATAACTCGGTCAGTTTTTATCGTAATAAAATGAAACTTTTTGTGTTTACTTTGTTTTTGTGAACTGTATCTTTTCCTAAATATAAATGATAGGACCTGGGGACCGTATAAAAATTTAATTTCTGAATTTTTTTTTCTAAATAGGCTTTTTGGTTTGAAAAGCACGTACAAACATTCCTTACCTTTTTTAAAACATTTTTCAAATTGGAAGTACATGTCTAAACCGATTAGTTCGGGAATTAGCTATTGGGTCACATTAAGGCTGGACACCCTGTATATATGTAATGACTAACTTATAAATATTCTTTGAGAGATTTTAAAGAATAATAAACTTGAGCCATCCGAGTCTTCGTGTGAAAATTAGTTTTTCCCACCCAATGGGAAATTACCACACACAACTCTCTTTATCTCCTAAAAATTTACACGCTAGTGAGTGAAATTTTACGTCGCGCTATTCAACTACTCAAGGGCTTTTGGCGACAGACCTCGTAGTTTTGAACCATGGTCAAGCTACGAGAATGACACCTGAGCTAGCTCCTCCCTCTGCTAACTTCAACACCACACCTACAGCAAGACGTTTCAGCTTCGACAGATTTATCGTGTATCACCTCCCTACACGGTAGGTCCTTAGAGGTACTAGTCTCGAACTTAGTGACACGCCGGTACGAGTCCATGACCTTGACCCCTAGGCTACTGCAGCCTCTTGGCACGCTAGAGTTTTGAAAGACGGATGATGCAATCTTGCATCACCAACGCATTCGGACCAATCATAGAAGTTTTTACTGGAAATCATGCGATTCAAACAGCTTCCGGTTGACCAAAAGTATAAGGATAGGAGCGAACAAAGAATGCGCTTGTGTATTGCTATCAATTCGGCATCCCTGAATGCTCGATGATATTGCTGTTTATATTGTGAGTGCTTTTTACATAGCTAAATAAATGTGCAACCTAAAATTACAAAATCATCACTATTCTTTTCACGACTGAACAACATGAAAAAATATCACCTTAATACAGTTATGTGTTTTAAGCCAAGTCCAAAAGCATTACATATATAAAAAATAAAAAAAGAAGAATTATATTTTCTTTCGGGCATTAGTATACATAGTGTAGCACTCTGTCCCTCAATAAACTTAACAATTCGATTTGCAATGCAAATTTATTTGAAAAAAAAACCCAGCAATAATGAACTTTGTGCTGTTTTATGTATTTTACAATCCTTATCGTATAGTGAAACTGTAATTTCTTTCACTATATGTTTATACACCATAAGAAATGATTAATCTTTTAGGAATTTGTAATGCTAAGTGATGAGGAAAATAAATCACCTCTTTTATTAAAAATAAGGCTAAAAGTTACTTTAAACAACACATAGGCATACAAAGTTGTTAATGAGTAAAGAACAAACTGCATACGTTTTAAAATTCCCTCCACCGATGCGAAATTAAATTCCGCTGCAAGCACTCATATAAACACTTTTATCGCTTAATAATATATTTAAAAATCTGCATAATAATCTGCACAATTAATAATCCCCTACTAAAAGACCCCATGATTCACAAAATTATCGCTAAAAAAACTCCCCCAGTTTTTCAATACATAACCAACAACATCGCAGACGGTTCTGGAAAGTACATCTCACATCACTAGTTTTCTTCCTTCGCCATCTGACTATTTTCATCCATCACCTCAGAGCATTAATGCTAGCCCCAAATATGCAAAAATTTTCGTTCCCCCACTCTCTGCCTTTCTTTAATGCAATCAACTTTACTTCAAGCGTGTGGAACTGTCATCTAAATTACGTTCGCTGTGTGGGGCTCATACAACGGGAGCATCTTATCAAATAATAGGGGCAAGCATCAGTAATTCATTTTTTAAATGCTGATCTTACGCTCTGATTAATTTTAATTACTCGAAAACGAGAATTTCACTGATGTCCCTGTCAACACGAAGCGAGATAGAACCAAACACGAGCTTTAAAGACCTTCTTTAGCTTGTAGATTTGTCTCCGTGTCAATGGTTTCACATCTATTACTTAGTTGAATGAGTGAAGAGAATTGTGTGTGTAGATTTAATATTTATAAAAAAGTAATGTACCGGTTTTAATTACTTAGTATCCTATAAAAAGCAAAACGAATCTTAAAGTTTATTTTTTAGTTCTCTGTTTGCTAGAAAATATTCTCTGAATATTAAATATTTCACCATAAAAAACAATTTGGCTGAGTCTGTGGATTAATGAATGGTGGAATATTTGTTTACAAAAAGAGAATAAATTTAAGACTAACATTAGACTTTATTTTGGTGGAAAGTAAGAATTTAAAAAATAAATCTTTTTAATTAATGTTTTTGGTAGTTTTTAATGCATGGAGTCTAATCAACACACTTAACTTAATATAATTTAACAGCTCTCATTTTTCACTTCATAATGGGGAAAAAGATATGTCTTTTTTAACTCTTATCTTATCTATGTAAGCATCACTCAGCGTGCTTATTTTGTGGGTTTAGTTTTGGTATTCCAAATTAGAATTCTACAGTTACTTATGAACGTTTGAAATTTATCAAACATAATTCACACCTTAGATTACTGGCACGTTCGGAACCGTGATTTTCCCAAAGTGTATGAATGAGTAAGTTTTTTGTTACTTATTGCCATTTTTATTAGAACATACATAGGAAAATTGTTTTAAGATTTATTATTACACTAAAAATTATTTAGATACGTTTTTTGCCAAAAAATGGGAGAAAAAAGCATTTTTAAAACATTTCATTTATGACAAAAAAACTATAAGTATAATTTTTTCCTATGTATACCTCGGACTTCAGTAGAGAGCCTGAACTAGGATGTTTATGAACAATCTTAAATGTGCAATAATTTAGATATTTTTTGAGGAATAAGAATTATTGACATAATAATAATAACTGTATACACAGAGTAATTAGTATTTTGAGATTACCATAGTAAATTATTCTGTTTCAATTTATTCATCAAAACAAATTCAATTAAATTACGTTTTCCATTCGCAATGAGGAGAAATAGAGCCGATGCTACAAGTTTAATTGTTTACAAATGTATTTCCAATTGTAAGAAGGTTTAAAAAATGATTTACTGTTAATTATTTACAAAAATATATTACTGCTTCATAAAAAGAGACAGTAAAAAATCAAGATAAACGAAAGTGCCTGAACATTTAATTAATTTAATTACAGATATAGTAACATAAAAAGAAGTACATTTTTTTTTATGATTATAAGCAAAAATGGCAAATTGTTTTTAATACCTCCTTGATATATTAAAAAAAACTGCCATATTATCTCTCTCATACTTTATTAATTATATATATAATATAGGAGATATATTCGTGTTATCTCTTTTCAATTACAATTTTTTGCTTTAATTTGAATACTTTAATTTTTTCTATAGATATTTAAATAATATATTTTTAAAAATTATTTAATGAAATTTCTTTTATTTTTTTCCCTTTTTCTTTCTTTTTTCTTTTTTTACATTTTTTTTTACTTTCATTTTTAAAGATTTTATACAAATAAGTACAAGTCAAGGTTTATTTTTTTTATTAATTATCCAACTGTATGATTAAAAGTTTCAAATCCACTAATTGCCATAAAAATTTGCGCACCAAGAAATAATTGTGGTATCGTCACGAAACTTGGCATGATGGTGCATGTCGAGCAGATATGCAAATGGTTAGAAATGCAGCGTGATTACGCATCGCTTAGTGTTACTAGAGGGCATTGAACTTCATTCTCCTTGGAGTATAAAATATGTAAGCAGAGCTTGTTTAGGAACCCTAAATCTTTCGCAAAGAAAACGCTGAGGTAGAAATGCCGTTAAGCCGCCATGAGGACATGACACCGACAATATAAACAGCTGTCCGAGCTCGAGAGGAGAAGAATCATCGGGATGATGGAGGCAGGGTGGTCAACTAGGTGAGTAGCTCGTCAAGGAGGCCTTTCTGAATTGACTGTGATGAGTTGTCGGAACCAGTGGACAGAAAAGGCGTCATTTACACAGCGACCAGGCTCAGGATGCCCTTGACAGATCAGTCGTCGAGAAGACAGTCCCATCATACGACATGCAAGCGTAGAGCCAACTGCCTCATTGACTGCTGTCCAGACACCGGTAGCACCTTCACTACGGGCCCCTGTGTTTTCCCGAACCATCGCAAGGTGCCTGGCTGAAGGACATCTGGTATCACGGCACTCATTTTGTATGCTGTTAATGACACCCCTTCCGACGCCTTCGTTTTGAGTGGTGTGGCTCACAACGAGATTGGCCTGCAGCGAAATGGAACCAGCTCGTCTTCAACGGCGAATCTAGATTCAATTTGAGCACTAATGACAATCGTGTGTGGAGGACCCGAGGTGAATGCCTCAAACCTGACAACGTTTTACAGCGACACAACTCTCCCACAGCTGGTGTGATGGTATGGACTGCAATTGCGTACGATGCACGATCACCCATAATATTGATCTAAGGCACATTAACAGTCCAGCGGTACGTCTATGACATCCTTTAGTCACATGAGTTACAACTCGTTGCAGGGCTTCCAGGAGCCCTTTTTCAACAAGACAATGCACGACAACACACAGCATGGATGTCAAAAAACTGCCTCCGCCACTTTACCATCATACCCTGGCCTGCTCGATCCCCATATTTGTCACCAATCGAGCTTATCTGATATCATTTGGGACGGTAAGCTGGGCAGCCTTCGAGTTTGGTCGAACCAGAGGAACGTTTACAGCAACTGTGGATGGGATATCTCAGGACATCATACGGAACTTGTATGCTTCAATGCCTGCTAATATCGCATCGTATATTAGCGTTAGAAAGGGTCCAACAGAGTACAAAAACTTCCGTTCACTTATACTTTTTTCTGCAATAGAGGATCCTTTTTCTTTGATTTTCTAATTACTTACATCAAAGTAGTACTTACATATGTAAACTTTTGTTTCAATTTGAATACTTTTTCTTGGTTCGCAATTTTTATAGCAATGAGTGTATATTTATCTGCTATTTCTGATATATATATATATATATATATATATATACTGGTGTCCAAAAGTTAAGCATAAATCGTAAAAAGCGAAAAACATGGAGTAAATATTCGTAAAATTATTCCAAATTCCTTCAAATATTAATTGGGTGAAGAAGAAATATTGGGTTTATGCAAACCGACTATGTCCTGCGCGAAACACCGGCGCATGTTGGAACGCGGAGAAACCGATTCACGCAGCATAGGCAGTTCAGACAAGTTTCGTGCAACTGCTGTGCGAAGGAACGTTGTTAACCAAAAAACAAGGTGAATGATAGCACAAATACTCCAATTGGACATGTTTAAGAAAGGAAGAATCGTTGGAATCCTCACGATCACAAACCGAAGTGTTTCGAATTCTGAATGTGGACCAGTCTGTGATCTCAAGACTGTGGCAGAGGTTTCAAAGAACGGGATATGTTACCCGACAGCCAGTATCAGGTTGACCAAGAGTCATAACCCCTCGCCAAGACCGATATCTGGTAATAAGTGCGTGACGTCAGGGGGGCAGTGCTGCCAGAGAACTGGGTTCGGCGCTCACAGTCGCCACAGGAATACGAATTTCGAGGCAAACTGTTTACAGGAGACTCAATCATGCTAGCCTGTATGCCAGAAGACCAGCAGTTTGCATTCCCCTCACTTCTGCGCATAAACGAGCTCGTTTGAACTGGAGTTTGAAATATCAACATTGGAGTGTGGGAGAGTGGGCCAATGTGAGGTTCAGTGACGAGTCCCGGTTTAATCTGAGTAGTGATTCTCGGTGGTTAACGATATGGAGAGAACGTGGAACACGTTTTGAACCAAGAAACATAACGGAAATACATCATTTTCCATCAAGGGGAGTAATGGTATCAGTGGGCATCATGATGGACGGCTGCACAGACCTCCATTTCTTTTACACGGGATCTGCGACTGCTTAAAGATACAGAGAAGAAGTTCTTGAGCCTTATGTTCGATTGTTTCGAGGTGTTGTCGGTCCTGACTTCATATTCATGGATGATAATGCGCCATGTCACCGAGCGGTGCTGATTGATGGCTTTCTTGAAACGGAAAGCATCCAGCGCATATCGTGGCCTGCGAATTCTCCTGATTTAAATCCTATCGAGCATGCATGGGATATGCTCGGGAGATAAATTGCAGCCCTTTCGCACCCACCAAGCTCCGTTACAGAACTGAAGAGAGCTCTCCAAGAAGTTTGGAACCGTTTGAGCCCGCAACTCATTCATCATCTCATAGCAAGTATGGTATATCTCTGTGCAGCGTGCCTGGCTGTCAGAGAGGTGACCACACGCCTTATTAAACTGCAGCATCAGTATTTTATTTAATGTTTTCTTTCATTTTTTTCTTTAAAGTGTGAATCCTTGCTATGCTCAGTTTTCTTTCAAACTGCTACTTTGGATAATAAAAATAATTATTATCATTCTTTTGATTTGCTTTCTTATTTTATAACCATTTTACACTCGCATAGCATGTTTCCCGCCATTCTGATTTACACTTCCTTCTTTATTCACATAATTATCAATTATACTTAACTTCTGGACACCATTGTATATATATATATATATACTCCTTTGTAATTGACTTCAGTCATTCTGTTTATTAATTTTGATATAGTTTATTATACCTTTTATATTTTACACAACTTAATTATCAATCAGTCTATGTCTATGTTTCTGTAGAAATATAATAATTCATGCTAAGGAACAATACTTCTGAAATTTATAGAAAAATCTTTCCCTTTTTTTAAGGTTTTTTTTTCAAAAAAGGACATTAAAATAATTTTTCTTCTTCTTGTAGAAATTTCTGAAGAAAAAAGTCCTCCCACCTTTTTTTAGTCGTTGAAGAGTGTAAGAAACTTCAGTAATTAAATAAGAAAGGATTATCAAGTGTATCTTAATACCAAAAAAAGCCTTCCATTCTAATTTCATTTACTTTTTCTTCAATGTTGTTTTAAATTCTAATTTCGTTACTTGGTATTCTCCATTTTCTACTTGGAAAAATGTTACTTAGAAATACTAAGTTCGTGATTTTAAAAATCTTAAACGCGTACGACAGTTGATAAAATTAAACTACACATTTTCAATTTTCACTACAAATAAAAAGTTTATTAACTTAATGTATATATATATATGTTATTAGTTATGGTTATAAGTGTCTTGATTTCGTGGTGGTGAGAAAAAATAAAATAATAGAATGCATATATTTGAACACACACATGAATTCCCTATTAATTTACTTTAATGTTACATTTCTAAAGGGCTTAAATTAATTGGCAATTTTTAATAATATTTGCAATGAGTTTAAGCTTTTTTCGTATATAATGTTATTCATTTCTCTCTTTAATTTTTATTTTACAATTACTCAGTTGAACGTACAGTTACAAGATAGAGCTGCATGTTCAATAAAATTAAATATATTTTATTTATTAATAGAATTGCTTTGTAAGATTGGGGCCCTCATCATTCCAATAAATTTCCTATCAGTATTTTAGGTTTTAAGTATATTTATAGACTTACTTATATCTGATCTTATTATTTATTAATTTATCCTTTTAAGCAGTGTTTATTAGCGGGAAATATTAACATAGTGATGTGTTGACAAGGTAGGTTCATTTAACAGTATTTCATACAAATATATTTAACACTATTTATTAGTAAATATTTTTATAAATTTTACTGTTAAATTTTTTGAACAGTAACATTAGTGTATTTTAATTTCCAATATAATTACGCATATAAGTAATTCTTCTTTTCCCTATATTCCAGTAGTATAGGCGAATTCCAGGTGAAGGTTGGGTGGCCAAAAAACTTAGTTTAGACCTGTATTCTTGGTTTCTAAGGCCAAGAATTTGCTAATGTAAAACTATGGCTAATTTTCCTTACTGTGTTGTTCTATTTATTTATGCTTAAGATTATAACTATTTGTATGTATATATATATATAACTATTTGTATATATATATATATATATATATATATATATATATACTATTTGTATATATATATATATATATATATATATATATATAACTATTTGTATATATATATATGTGTGTGTGTGTGTGTATCACGAGTCTAGAAGGAAATATTACCATATTCTGATAACTTTTGAAAAATTAAAAGTTATATGATGTATAATATGGATTTTTTTTATTATGAAATGTAAATATTAGTGTACCTTAAGAGTAACATGTTATTATACACGTATTATAGTTTGTCAAGTATTATAAAAAATATAAATAAATCACTGTGATGTAAGAGTTTGAAAGCTAGTCTTAATTCTGAATAATGAACTCCAATAGTTAATTGAAAGTAAAACGATAGATATAGAACAAGCTAGTTAATACGATATTTGTTAAATATAAAGTTTTCACACAGACTTTAAACTTATCATATTGAAGCCAATAAATAACAATTTTTTGAGTATTGGTCACTAACATTTCACCTACAACCAGCTTTTAGTGCCTAATTTGTAAACGCATGTATAATATACAAAACATTTGGAAGAATTGGTATGTTTTAAGTAGTTTTTTTTTTAATTTCACACAATTTTACACCCAACAAGACTTAGAAATAAAGAATACCTTTTTTTGCCAAATATTGTCTATTAATAAAGATAAATCCCAGAAACTTATGAAAAATTTAAACAATTGAATTTTAATATGAATTTTGTCCACCTTTACTCACAATACATTGCTGCCTTGAACATAACAATACTGTAAAATAAGTTACTGGGCATTAAAACGGGAAGCAAGTTCGTACAAGAAGCAGCTACAGGTCTTCTCATAGTATGACTTCCAAGGAGGTCTTAAACTCACCTCTTAGTCCAGAGCTAAACTGATCAAAATATTCTCTTTCAGTTCAAACTCCAGAAATCACCCTTAGCATTCTATATACTCCGGATATTGATCCTCAAGATATTAATCAACAGTCCTAACTTAGTGAGGTCGGGAGTTATCATCGATTAGAGTGAAACCATCATCAATAGCATCAGCATATAGTATGACATATACAGGAAGCATCTCCTCCCGATATTTCACAGTATAAACAGAGTTCCTCCATCATAGATTATATGTACGTCAGTGTGACTACACATAGAGATTCCGGTGCTGACTATGATCTCGCTTCCCTTAACACAGTGTCTTTCAATTATGCTCAATTGGTTATATGTATCCCCTTGCTCTCCACACAGATGACAGTATAAGACTTCAATCCTTCTCTTCTTTAAAGCGGGACATTCCTGTAATGAGTATAGACAAAGAATAATTTCAAGTCTAGATAATGTACTATATTGCCCATCATAAATGGCTTCCATATTATTGAATAGGAGAGACTCACATAAGGGATCGTTCTGCATTAAGTCTTTTATTGTAAAGACGTCTGTACAACGCAATAATCTCTATAGAGGCACAATAATTTGAAACTTCGTGAAGTTGTTATGCCGATATACGTAAACTAAACTTTATCCATTTTGTGTAGATCATGGGCATAACTGGTATGTATTACGCATGTGCTTGTAATTGTATAAATTGGTGAAAAAGATTTCCACAATTCTTCTTCACCTCCTTTTTCATTCCATGTTTTGTGTTTACATATATTTTAATTGGGTGTTTTAATAAAGGTTTGTCTAGTATCAAAAATGCCACTCTTGTCATTTTGATGAGCCTTCAACTCGAAAGTGACAATTATGATGGGATTTTTACTCTATCTTTATTTAGGATTTTAATTCAAAATGTTGCCACTTACACAGAAAGATATGAATATTTTTCAGAGGGGTTCTTAAAAGATGACGATTTATATCTGGAAATTCTAAAAACAATTCTAGGGATTTTAAAATTTGAAGAAATAACTTCATTTTGTTTTCGGGAATGTGCATCTTAAAGCACAAATATCAAACGAAAGATATTAGTTTTGTCCAAGATTACAAATATAAGTCAAAAAGTTTAGTTCATTTATGGTTGAACTCAAACGTGTGACAACCAGTCGTGGATTTGAAGGGAAGTGGAGAATGAAATAGGAAATCCAAGATCATATTATAAATGAAATTCCTCTTAAAGTTTCCCAGAATGATTTCTTCTTCTATCTGGAAATTTAACACACGAAGGTGTTACCAAAAGAGGAATAGTAAATGAGAATGCGCTACGGTGTGCAATTTTAAATAAAATTAAAATGTTAGAGTAAATAATATAAATTATAGTGATAAAAATTTGAAATATTTTACAAATAATTTTAATTTAAAGAATAAGAGTTTTAATGTGATTGATATGTTCGGCAAAAGTTTCACATAAGCATTCGCCATTTCAAATGAAATGCTTGTATACTTAGTAACTAGCTGGATAATAATAATAATAGTGTATCCTTATAATTAGGATACACTATTGTGTATCCTACTTGTGGTAACTGTAATAAAAAGCTGCAGTATAGCTTGCCTTAGGAAACGTACTCCATCTAAATATTTAGATTTTTTTATATAGGTAGTGGATTTAAATATGAACGTCATCCATCAGCTTTAGCATTTAGTTCTAAAACTCTCCAAGTCAATAATTTGAATAATAATGAAAATTTTGAGATCAGAGGTTAGATTTTACGTGTCCAG
The DNA here is from genome assembly GCA_019973975.1 of Trichonephila clavata. Lineage (NCBI taxonomy): Eukaryota > Metazoa > Arthropoda > Arachnida > Araneae > Nephilidae > Trichonephila > Trichonephila clavata. The sequence goes on from BMAO01036907.1 coordinate 124,512, forward strand.
AATTATGTCTCTGATGCCACTAGTAAACTTTAAATTCCACTGAACAAAAATATTTAAAAAATAGAAATGATTATGGAATTGGATACACACAGGGCCAGCGAAAATACTCCTTTCGAGCCCCACTTATACAAATTTGAATATTGGTAACGAAATTGGTCCATGTAATTTATAATTATTTACTTATAATCGTGAATCAATACCAGTGTCACTAAAATGTGTAGTCCATACACTATTCAATGAACATCAGTTTACTCGTAATGTGTACATTGCTGACGGAAATCACAATTCAGGTTAAGGCCATGATTAGATCCATAAGATTAAATTAAACTGGCAGGAGATTTTAAAAAAAATAACTAATGAATTCAAGTCAAATATGTGATGATAAATTAAAAGTTAAGGAGCTTGAATTGTTCATGTGAGCACAACTGAGCCTGAAATTGTATAAATTGGTGATACTGTGTTTCGTCAAGGGCCATTTTAATCCACTAAGTTCTTTCCATGTATTGTGGTTACAAGCAATTGAACTGTGTCTTTACAATACATGGGAGACTTGTTACAGAACTTCTTGATGCTTAATGCTCGAATTCAAATTGATCTCAGAGTCGTTAGACTACACTACCAGACAAATTAAGACGTCTAGCTCTAACAACTTGAGATAACCTCATTTCCATCGATCAGTATGTCCGCCATCTTGTAGAACCAGATATAAGTATAAATGACATAAACATGAGAAATAATACATTAATTACCTTCTAAACATGGTCAATCATACATTAGCGAAAATATTAGGAGCATGAAAAAATATCACACAAGTTATGAAAAAAGAATATTCTGGTTTTCCTTCGCCTCTATAAAACATGCTATCAGTTTTAAAAACAATGTGGTGAGCGTTATTATTTGATTAGAAATTAAGAACTACGTATGGTTATTCAAATTAACACTGTTTCCCACTTTTGTGCTCAATTCAATCATTATTTTAATAGTCAAGAAAATTAGTTATAATTTAACTTTATGTATATATATATACACATGCACATACACACATATATACATACATATACATAAACATATACAAACATATATGCATACATGCGTGTATATATATATACGTGGGGGGGATCTCGACTACATGGATGAACAAAATTATTAATAACAAGATCACCTAAGAAAGCAGAAACAGAGAAATAACTAAAAAATTAATTTCGAGCCTTTTAATAATGTATCAAAGAGGTTGGTTTTTTTTAAAAAGGAAAATTCTTTAATTTTGGTTAGAGGACTTTTGTCTCAAAATAATTATTTTTCTAATATTTTAAGAACCAAAAGTGATGATTACTGATAAGTGAGTACTGAATAGTGGTTAGGACAATGCACATTGCATCATTTCCATAATCCAGTTCTCTCTCCCAGCATAGTCAATCTAAGTTTTTTTTTCCATCTTCCGTTTTCTGGCGCACTGTATATTTGACAGTAGGTTTTTAAAATTTAATACTAAAATGTCTTTTAAACGTGGCTATGCTTTTTGTATTTTTTTTATATGTGTTCTCTTTTCTGAATAAATGTTAAAAGTAGTAGAATGCTTAGTTCATTTTAACAAAAATTACTTGGTTTTTTAACATAAGAAAACTTAAATACCTAAACTTAATTTGCATTTTGGGGTAGCTCTTACATTATAAATTATTTTTGAATTTTACTTTTTTCCTTCATCTATATACTGTACAACAAGACTGCTCATCCTTTTTATCACCGTTGATCGGTCAACGTTTGATAAATTTACCGTGGCTCTCTGAGAGGAGGACGTTGATTGTTTATATTTTAGATTGTTTTGACTTCATAATTTTAATTTAGTTGTATTCAAATATGCCTTAAAATACATACCTGCACCAAAAAATGAATGAAATGTGATTTTAACATGGAATATGAGGTGATTTCCGTGGAAAGTAGCACAAATGTGAAAGAAATACACCACAATAATTAAAATAGAAATAACTTAAAGTTCTTTGGTTGACCTGGTATCATTTGATCCTTGGACCGGCACCGTTCAGCGGTCAGAGGGTTGGGAACTATTGCTGTGGAACTCCTTTTCCGCATAGGTAGGCCTTGGAATTCCGAGGAGAAAATTTCGATCCATCCCAGTGTGTATAGCAGCTTTTTTATAAAATAAAATATATAAATCTCTTTCTTTTTTCCTCTATTTAAATTTAAATACTCTCTCTCTCTCTTTTGTAGTTTTTTTTTTTTTAGTTTTAAATTTTTGTAAATTTTAAATCATAAAATAAATGAGTTTTTGAAAATGTGGAAATAACATTTTTAAACATAAAGTAATCATGTACACTCCATTATTGATTTCATTGTGGAAAAACAAAATAATCTTGTTTCTCCATTAAGTCTGTTTTCAGCTAATGTTAAAGAATAGGGACCCAATTCAGAATATTTTTTCAAATATAAAAGTATACTCACAAACAGTAATATTATATTCTGGCCTTACTATCAAGTAGAAAATCACTTATTTTATTTTACCACTAATTTTATTTTCGTCCATACATTTGCTCTTTTATAAAATGTGTTTCGCATTTTATCCCTATAACGTAATGCTAAATGAGCTATCCCTTTGCATGTTAAAAGGAAAAACTAATTATTTATGAAATATTTTTTAAAATTTTAAAAATACTATATCATAAACAAATGTAAGAGTTACAATGTCACAAATTTTTTATAAAAATATACGCATTTTTTCAGTCCGAAAATGTGCTCCGCGTCAAATTTATTCTCTCATACATATGGCGAAAACAGCCTTAAATGAATCTGATACATTCTTAGCTTGATATTTCTTTGTATTACTTATCTCGCGTTTAGAAATTCAATGCATTGGGAAACTTTCTTTCATTAGAGAATTTAACTTTATGTATTACTTCTTTGTTTCGCAAAAAAGACATCTATCTAAAAAATATTTTTAAGTTTTTAATTTTTTTTTTAAAGTTTTATTCCTAAGCTTATACTTTTCCCCCATTTTTAACTTTTTGAAACAATCACATGATTACAATTTTTATCAGTAGAAACCACACTACTTTAACTATGTCAAAATAGAACGTATGGGCATAAAATGAAAATATTGGGGTTTTTCTGAGCAAAAACCAACAAAAAGAAACGCGGCTTTAGTGATTCGCGGAAAATGTTCAATAGTTTAAAGGGGATTTGAACTAAATATTTTTCGGCAAGTGTGGCAATGAGATTCTAGTTTTCAGTGCCAGACTTCAAATTTAAAACTAGATTTTATAGTCTGCAAGAAATGGGGCGTTCATAAATGACGAATAGTCTTCCTTAAAGGCCAGAATATAAGGAATTGAATTTTCCCACGAATCTATGCTGTAAAGATTATGCCTTACTGAAAACGAAAAATAGTCTTAAATCTATAAGAAAAGAATGGATTTTCGTATTTGATGGTTATATTCCCGAACAGTTTTTGAAGGTTTCTCGCCTTTAAGAACAGAAACGCTTTTTTTCTTTCTAAAACTGGTGTTTTACTTTTTCCCGATCAATTCACTATAAGAAGAAACCAATGTCTCTAATGAAACAACCCAAACATGGGAATAATTAACAAAGAGTTTGTTAAGAAAACTATCTCAATTAATTCTGTTCCAAAAAATTGTATTGTTTATTTAGACTAGAAAACAAAACACATTATTTTTAAGGAAACTTATTTTTTGCTTTACCTTAGTTTCAAAGAATGTTTTAAAGCTAAAACTGACAATCATGAGTTCAAAAGGAATATAAAGGAATCATTATCATTATCAATAATAATGAGATATTGTATGCAATGGCCAATTTAATGAAATTGAAATAAATATTTTAATTATAGTTTAATAAAAATATTTTAATTTTAAATTTTAGTAGAAGATGTAACAAATAATTTAATATTAAAATTTTCTAATCAGTTACTTTTTGTCATAATTTTAACTAATAAAAACACTAACTCAGAAATAAGTACTAACAATTACAAGATGGTAATGATAAAGTTGAGCATGAATGCTAAGAATATATGTTATTATTTTGTTTTCAGAAATTATGTATTTTGAAAATAAGAGCTGCATTTTTATACGACTATGAAAAATTGGCCTAAAAATACTAATAAATTTTTCCCCGGAAAATGAAGGGCAATACGAATACTCCGAGTAAATGCTTATTAACTTCACTATCTAAACCACCATGATAGCTGTTGGCAATGGACTCATAATTTTAAACCACGTTTAGCAGCCGAGGACGGCACCTGATCAGACACCCTACTCTCCTAACTTACACTGCACGCCAAAGTGAGGACTTTGAGTCAAGATTGATTTAAGTTGCATCAGCCAATCTACACGGTGGGTATTCAGTGGTACTTGTCTTAAATTCATGACACTCCGATCTCGAGTTCGTGACCATGACAGCCAGGCTACTGTGGCCTTGAACACACTGACATACTATTGCAAACATCAAAACAAAATTTTAAAATTTCGGAAGATGTTGCGGAATCAAATTATCATAGGCATTAATTTTTTATCTTATTATTTAATTTTTTTAATATATAATAAGAAAAATTATTCACATGTTATGTATTTATAACCCTTCTTATACTAAATCTATCAGTAATATTTAAGGTTTTTAGTTTAACCCAAGTCATATTGGATAAAAATACTTAGTATAATATTTATTGTATGCTATAATCAAGGGTTGATTTTATTTATTTATTTTCGTGGTTTAAAGTTTTCAAAAGTATCGCTTTATTAATTTATTATCTTTACTTGTTTTGAATAATTCACTGCAATTGGCTGAAACATTTCGCCCTTTCAACATTCATTGCGCTATTTACTAGAAATGAATACACTACAGAGAATATTTGCATCGTATGTAAATATCTTAAGTGCGAATTCCTTTATTTTTAAATCAATTTTAAATATAACATTGAAAAACGTGTACGTAAGATCCCCCTTAACAGTAATACATCCATCCACTTGGATTTACTCGCTGCGATTTTCTGCTAAATGTAGCGGCTGAAAACAATATTTCAAAAAACATTTTTTCGATGCCAAATGCTTTTCTATAAATTCTAGAAATACTTTAATATTTAATGTTTAAATGTTACTTTACCACTGTAAAAGTTTCTCCGAACAAATGTTTCAAACTGGAGCAAGATTTGTTATTTTTGAATTTATGGTCATGTTCGCACAGCTGATCCAGTGTTTATTTTAGCTTGCCGCATGACATGAATTTCACCAGAACTTCGACTTCAAGAAGAAATATTAAACTCGCCATTCTTAAGCTGAGCTATAAAGAAATGAAATCCGTCACGTCAACCAAAAGGGAAACCCGGCAAGCTAAGGCAAACAATGTTCAATCTATTTCGACGCAAGGAATGTCAGGTCCGGTAATGTATCGATTTTAACGTTTCTTTTGCCATACATCATCGACTTTATCAAACCACGTCCATAATACGTAAATGCATGCATGCTATTCAGGGAAAAGATGAAACAATTTTCTATCTACTTCTATTAAATTCGAAATTAACTTAAGATAAATTATTAGAACGTTCAGTATTTAAGAATTGGTTTTCGATTATTTTAAGCAGGAAAATAAATTCAAATTTTTTTAAGTAAATTTATTTACAAAACTCATCATGCTCCACATTTCATAACATGATGCTTACTGGTACATAACATCATTGTAAAATTTAAAACAAAATTAAGAACATATTTAAGAGACAAATATAAAATAAAAGGAGAAAACACACAAATATAAAGAAAAGGAGGTACCTATAAAACTTCAAAAATCTATACAGTAAACAAGTTTTCATAAGACATTAAGGATTTCAGTACAATTGATCAACAAAGACAAAATAGATGGTTAGGAAATAACTAAGCATTTCAACGCCTTTTTTTAAATTTTCCCTTTTACAGAAATATAGGTTGTAATACAAGACATGTTCCGCTGTTTCAGCATCCAGACCACAAGAACTCATATCATTACCAATTAAATTAAACCTAGACAAATAACTCTTAAAACTTCCATGTCCTGTTAGAATCTTGGATAACTTAAAATCAGTAACAAATTTCTTAAATTTTAGCCATTGATAAACGGTCGGAAAAAGCTTTTTAGTCCACAAAGCTTTAGGTGAGGCCAAGAATTCGGTGCTCCAGGTGGAAACAGTTCTTCCTCAAGTTAAATGCTTCCAGTGGGACAATGGCACAGACATCGAAGGGTTCATATCTTATTAAAATTTAATTTTATGTAAATTCTAAAAAGGGATGTATATAATTTAACTTAACCACTTGCCTGGTTATCCCGTGTTACCCCGGGTTTGTATATATTGCAGTTAATTATTATCCCGAGAAAACTCGGGTGAAGCAGAATTGGTCAGTGTGGTATGTTTTATCACGGTTTTACTCGGCCTGGAGGAAATGAAAGGAAATATTCAGCTTTGATTAGCAGTTTGCTTAGGTTTCGCGGTTCTTTTAGTGGGACTAGTCACGTGTTTTCACTATCGTATTCCTATTATTTCCCCATTAATGTATATAGATTGATAGTTCCATAGAAAAAAAGTAAAATAATGGTGATGATGCAAGACAGCGAAAGCGAAGATTTTTATGGTAGTGATAATGAAGAGGTGGACATTGAAAATAGTGGAAGGGATTATTTTTTATGTAGCCTTATTGAAGACGATTTCGTACCCATATTAAGACAGTGTCCTCTGTGCTCCCGTAAAAGAGATTCCATAGGTAAACCAGTAAGAAAAGAGACCAGATATCAGTGTAAAGAATGTCAGGTATCACTTTGTGTTGTCCCTTGTTTCAAAAACTATCATTAAAAGAATAATATTTGACTTTTTTTTCCATTTCCCCGAGATAACCCGGTATAGTAAACTTATATTAAACCTAAATTAACCTGATATGAGTGTAAAAAATGTCAGGTATCACTTGTCAGGTATTACCCTTGTTTCAAAAACTATCATTCAAAGACTAATATTTGACTTTTTTCTATTTGCCCAAGATAACTCGGGCCAGTAAACTTATATTAAAACTAAATGCTTTTACACCCATAAAAAATTAAAAAATTCAACTTAAAACCTACATATTTTGTTATGTTTGCTTCCTTCTATTAAAAATAAAATCAAAAAATGTGATGATTTCTTGCAATTTTTTTCAAAAAAATTTGTAAGGGAAGTGGTTAAAAAATGTGTGTATAAGTTTTGACTGAAACTTTAACTCCGAATACCTACCCTCAAAAAAAGATGTTGATTTACTTAAGTAATTAAGAAATAAAGAATATATATATATATATATATAAAGATAATTCTCTGATATTTTTCAGACAAAAAATATTCCCGTTTAATGCTCAAATTTTAACTTTTTTTCTGCTATATATCATAAAATTTATAAAAAATCGTCTCCGATTTAAAAAAAAAAAAACATTAGTGTTATTTAGGAAAGAAACAAACGATTACTTCTAGTTTTTACCGACAAAAAAAAGGTCCAGTTATATTACTCAAAGAAAGCAGAAATCATTGGAGGGGAAAAAAATTCCTGATTTCTATATCAGATCTTTAATTAATTTATTTTTGAGGTGAAGTTTAATTAGAGGTTTATTTTGATTTTTGGAAGAAAAATGTGTAACACGTGCTCTTTTAATTGATGTTTGTTAAATCTGTTTTCAACTAAACTTGATGCTGGTTAAAAAGGGAAACATTCTTAGCATTTCAGCATGTTAGTTATGTGTATTTGTTTTTAAAATCGTATCTAAGAAGAGTTTGATCTCAGATAACATAGAGTAATAACTTAACTATTTATTTTACAGGAACTTTGCTTATTAGCGTCATAGGGAGCATTAGTCATAGTCATAGGTAACATAATATCATCATAGGGACGACATTTGGAAGACCATTCATTTCGTTTAAGACATATGACCCTACAGTTCATAAATGATATCCTTCCTGATGCATTGACTATCTATACAGATGGCAGCAAATTTGAAGACGGTAGAGCAAAAAGGTATGACTTTCTCAGCAACTATGAGAGGTATAGTAAATTTAGTACCCAAAACACTGACTTTTGCTCTGCTTTTAGGTCAGAAGTAATAGCTATTGGTAAGGCTCTAGAGTATGGCGTTACTACTGGTAAATGTAATATTTGGATATTGACATACAGTATAAAAACTATACAATATCTAAAAAATTGGCCGAAAATTTATGATAAACTTTACTAGTATATTCGAGTACTTATCTTTAAACTTGGTCCCAATGAATCGGCATGCCTCCAGGATATCTCTTCCCACTTTCGTGTGTACGGTAATGAGACTGCAGATACACTTGCAAGATATGGATTTCACCTTTCGATCACAAACTCTGCTGATATATCACCTTTGGAAATCTACTCCCTTCATAAAAGTAAATTACTCTCCCACGTAGCCTCCCACCAGAGGATGACTGGCATGTTGACAATCGCCCAACACTACTTCTATCGTGCAGTGGCCCCAGGTCTCTCCAATTTGCCTTGGCGAGACTTAGAAATGAATATTTGAGACCTATGAAGTTCCAAAATGGTGAAAATATCCCTCCCCTCCGTGTTCTTGTCCCCTCCGTACCAGCCATTCAAATTCCCATGCTTGTTTGGGAGGCTTCTGTAGGCATTTGATGACTAAACAGTAGAGGATTATCAAACTATTTGAGCGACGAGGTCTTTTAGACCTGATTGAAGGTTTCCCTACACTAGGAGATAAGTAATAGCGACAACATCAGACTTTGACACTACATTAGTAAAATTGGTGACGGATAGTGACATTTTAAACATTTTTCAAGTAACAAGAATGACGTCTGAACCGATTCACTTCTCTCCAAATTTCCACACCACGTCAATATGAGAAATATTTTAGCTTCAACTGAATTAAAAATAGACCTACTACACAGCGAATCTTTAGTGGCACTAAACTTAAGCTTATGTCTAGTCAATGCAAGCCACCAGTTCGCTATCATGATCATTCGGTTTTCGCGGTCACAAACTAACTCATTTTTCAAAGAAATCCTTGCTGCAATTAAAATATTCGGTTCGATTGATACTTTTTTAAGAAACAGTTTGAATCAGCATTTAAAATGTTTATAGATCTTGTTTAACTTTACACAGTTTTGAGTGTCAGCCAAGTTGTCTACTGAGCATGCCAAAATTTATATCATGCAAGCATACATATATAAGCTATAACATTTAAAAAAGGGTTCTCAAGAAATACTATTAATCTACTAATAGTTTGAATAAAAGTCAATGGGGTATGTTTATAGTCAGCATAAAATATTTTTTGTTCAATTAGTAATCTTGCAAATAAGCTTGATAGTAAGTACAAAATTGGTTATTTTAATCTGCTGTTTTATATTGATTGGTGCATCCAAACTCTGAAAGTGATGATTAATAAACTTAACCAAAAAAATATTATGAAGCCTTCTCCATTAAGTCAGTCAAATATGTAATAGAAAGTAATTAAGTCAAATAAATATAAAATATATTGTAAAAATAGTAAGGAAAAAATCTGTATCTTCATATATCATCGCTAGACTTTGTGATGTAGCTAACTGCATGGAAAATTTTTCCAATTTTTGAAGTAGTAAACATACATGTTTTTAAGTTTATCGAATAAAGTAAAATTTTATTTTTAAATACATGAAGAAATAAAAGAATTTTTTGCAAGCTTTTTCATTCCAAACAGCGTTTTTTCCTAAGAGTATTTGAGTATTTCTAATAATTGCATATGAAAAACACTGCTCCTTTGTATACAAATTAATACATCATATCAAAAATTGTTTGTCAAAATTATGTCTTTCTTAAAATGAATATATTTTAAGAGTCAAGGGGTGAAAGAGATTAAGAACCTCAATATTTAATCCGTAAGAATAACAAGAATGAGCACTTTTGTTCAGCTCACCTCAAGCGTAATTCATTGTATAGGAATGAGGTATTTTTCTAAGTAAACCAAAATACAATCACTGCACATTTTAAAATGAGCTATAAATATACTTTCTTCTTAGAAATTAAGATCTATAGATATTTCTAAATGTTGTTTACTGGTAAATAATAATCCTTCAATCTATAAGACAAACACACATGATTTATGATTAGAATCTTAAATGAAGTACAAGATAAAGGTCTTAAACTTAATGCTATCGATTGTAATCCAGATTGTTTAGTTTTCATTCAGTACGAATTCATTCTCTCTCTCTGTCTCGTTAGAATAATTACATAATTTAATCATTATTATATCAATGATACAGTCAACTATTTTCTTACAAGGTCTTTTTTACACGATTTTGGAATAACACGGTACACAAATGTAACGATTTTTTTTTTTGCACAAACTTTTTGTTCTAACACGAATATCAACAAAATTTAGAGGTTCATGGCCTTTAAATGAGAACTATTTGATTTTTATAATAGTGTATTATAATAAAGAAGTAGATAATGACAGAGTCGAAGGTGATTCAGCTGTAACAATTGATTTAATTTGAGAGTTGAAATTAGCTTCAAGTATGGAATAACAGTTTCTTACTCGTGGTCTTCAGATAGAGCGTATATTGAAATTTCAACGTTATCTGGGATAGCAAGATACTAAACATTATATAAGCAACTTGAGAAACCAAATGAAAGGCGCCAATAACAGAATTTATAACAACATCAAAGAAAAACAGCTGATATAAATAATAATGAATTAAACTCTTCATCACAATCAAAACCGACAGTTTTGCTAGATATATCTGACACATCTACAGATGATAGCATTTTTGGGCCGAATCGTAAAAAAACGTGCACTTTTGTTATCAAGTAACGATGAATAATTGTTAGTTAGTGGTCTTACCTCTAACTTCAATTGGAATTTTTTTTATATTGTATGTGCTTATAGACTAAAATTTCACTGTAAACTAATTTTTTTGCCATTAGAATGAATTGTTTTTGTTTAATCAATATGTAACATTGACTTCATTATTACTTTTTTTCAGAATTTTTTTTTTTGAGAAATATTTATATTCTTTATCTTACACGATTTTTCAAAGTTGTGGAACATATCCCCATATTTACCATATATCACATGTATTTTTTACACGACTCTCTCTTATTTGCACGGTTTTCTAAGAAACGTATCTACTGTGTATAAAAAAAGGAGTCGGGTGTATATAAAAAGCAATTCATTCGGTTTATTGAAATTGTACTTACAACGAAATTGTAAATGTCATTAGTCCTGATGACTTTTACTGACTTTTACTGACTTGCTGAATTTTATGATTTGTGAGTGAAAATTTTACTATTCACATCAGTATAGTATAAAGTGGATTTATGCTTAATAAATGTGATTAGAGTTATTTTATTAGTCCTTAATTTGATGGTAGTTTCCTTAAGTTTCAAAAATCAATTCGCCATTTTAAATGTGTTTAAAAGGTAAACCTAATTACACAATTGTGTGTGAATGTGATTTCCTACACACACAAAATTGCTAAAATTGGTAATAAGTAAAACACTTTTAACGCTATCAAATGTTTGATAAACAATGGTAGCGTAGTCAGTAATTCCCGTGAATATTTTCATAATGTGAGATGCATTATTAGTCATGGCAGTAATAGTCACGGAAAATTTAAAGAAAAAGGAATTAGTGAACATGATTTTCATAAGCTTGAAGCTTATAAAATGTTTATCACGACGTGATACCTAGTTATATATAACTGAGAACAGTGTAAATGTTATATTAACACGTTAAGGATAATTTGCTAAACATTTACTAGGCTTAAAAAATTGGTATCACTACCAATATTATTGCCTCATTTTGATAATTTTTTTTAAATATTTACATTTTATTTAATGATATTATTTTAGGGCTGTGGTAATCGTGTGGTCAAGTGCTCGTGAGCTCGTTGCTGATTGCCAAATCGTGGTTTCGGATTCATGTGACCCTGCAGTACCTTAGTGAAGTTAGGCTGATGCACGTTAAATCTGTCGAAGCTCGAAGTCCTCATGTACACGCGCAGTGTAAATTCTGGAGATAAGGGTGCTAGCTCTAGTATCATCCTTGTCCCATTCTAAAGATATACAACGCTCGAAATGAGAATAATATATTGTAGGGAAAAAACCTTATTAAGTGAGTGTGTGAAAACAATGAACATTTTAAAAAATTACCAAAGATTGTTGAAAAATATTACTAATTTCCTAATTTTTACTTAAAAAAACTCAAGACCAGATTTGATTTAGAAAACATATACTACGGCAAATCCAAAATACTGGCGTAAAATGAACATTAACGTTAAAATATGAGAGAATCAAAGCTAGGAAATTCAAGATTAGATGTCAATGGCATAATCAGCGCGTACATTTCTCGCTCCTGAAATAGCGAAACAAAATCCTCGAGAAAAATATATTAATAGAGGGAATTCGTAATTTGACAATTCCAGTTTCGAAGCAGCCAGGAGATCGGAATTTGTTTATTATTTCACTAAACTGAGCGCTCCTATCGAAAAGCGCACGTCTAGAATTCCGGGGATATTCTTCAACATTTTTGGAGATAAATTTGTTAATGCTTTGCTTTACATAGAACTGTTGACAAAATAAAATTTATGAAAAAATTCAAGATCATATTTTAAGATAATATGCGAATTAACAACTAAAAATTATGCCATAAATTAAAACAAATGCAAAACAAATTTAATTTAGATTTCTCCCTTCCAAGTTGCCCAATAATTTAGAACAATATTGTTAATTAAGGAATGGATGATTCAAAAAAAGAATATCAACTGTGTCAGTAAAAAGAGTTGTGCGGATTTTTTATTAGGAAATAGTTCCAACTATTTAACATATAATAAAAATTGAACCGGCTTAAATCAGTACTATGGGTTGGGAATGTTACATGCTTTTTGAGTCGAAAGGAAAATCTTTCGCTGAAATATATATCTCTATAAAAACAGTTTTTCATGATGGTGTAATAAACTTATTACGTACTATCACACAGCAATGCCAGTATTCAAGATAACTCGCCACTTTTGCACGACCAATGTGGCATGCGTCGAACTTGCTGAATTATCAACCATGTCCTTCGTTTCATATAATGTAGCCAATATGGTTACGAGGGTATTATTGAAATTTCTTGCAGAAAAATATCCCAACGATTGCCTGGACTGGAAGAATATAGACGTTGTCTCATACAAAGACTTATTAGCATTCAAAGGAACTAAATGCTCAACTTTCCAGCAGCTTTATCGAAATTTGAGGACTTTATCAAAGAAGTGCTGGACGATGCAGCTGCAGTGATGAATTTAACTAAAGAAAGCAACCCCAAAAACGAATTTTGTGAAAAAAATAGAAAAATAAATATAAACTAATGCATGTAGGTTACAATTTCTCAATTTGAGCAATGAGTATGAATAGTTTCAGAATTTGTACAATCTGGATTGGTCCACCTTTAATGAACCTTGGCTAATGTTTCCGAATGAACCTTGGCCTTCCACTTAAAATTGCAGAATCAAAACACTAATTTATTCAAACGAACTAAAAAACAGAGTGCAAAGAGTCCTAAGTGTACGGAGTGCTAAGTCTACAGAATGCTATGTCTGCAGAGTGCTATGTCTACAAAGAGTGCTATGTCTACAAAGAGTGCTATGTCTACAAAGAGTGCTATGTCTACAAAGAGTGCTATGTCTACAAAGAGTGCTATGTTACAGCAATATTTGGCTTTGGAAACTAAATCACGAGTTGACCTTTGACTCTTAAAGTATTTATTTATCCAACACCCACGCTAGTATTCTTGACCATTTGACGCCGAGCCTTCCAGAACTGACGATGTCGTCGAGTTCAGTGCAATAGAGCAGTTGGTCTCTATCTATCCTGGCATAGCCGCAGACAGGGCAGGCCTTGTCAGCACCCATGCCAAACCGGTGGAAATATACTCTCAGAAAATCATGTCCGGTTGGTTTGGCGAAAGCGGGCAACGGCCTCGGTTCTCTACAGGTGCATCAGAATATAACCCACAGTGACCAGAGTTTCCCATGGCTTAACAAGGTTCTTGATTTTCAGAAGTCTGAGGCCTCATTCTAAAATTTGTGGCCATCTTTTGAAAATAAATTAGATGCTGGGATAACGGCGAAGTCTGATGCACATTTAGCCCCATCCGGGCATCACATGTAGCTGGAAGAATATCACGAACAAGCGTAATTTTACCCCCATTCTTAAAGTAAGCAACTGTATATATCTATGCATAATAGATTGATAAAATTGATTGCGTAATTAACTTCGGTATTGAAACAATCGTGAAGAATTCTAAAACAACTTTTCTAATATATAAAACAAAGCTTCATAGGAGAAAATGCCTTTTATTTATTTATTTTTTTTAGTTTCGCTATCGGCGATAATGTTGAAGCAAAAATAATGGAAACAGCGATCCTGCTAGATAAAAACATTTTTTTAAACTAACTGATGCAGTACAAATGTATAATTGCTCTTAAAATAATTTAAAAATGCTTGTATAAAGTCCACCACATTTTTTGCGAATACTCACGTTTGACGATGGACGAAATAAGTGGTGAAAATGTAACAAAAATAATGCGTGCTTTTTTTGAAAACACGCACAATTTCGATTCATTAAGTGTAAAAACTGAACGTAGCATTTTGTGGAACTCTTTAAAAATTGTTATGTAATGGGGGAGTGAAATTCCAAAATAATAAAAGGTAAGATGTTGAACCCCCCCCCCCAGAACCTAGTTTATCGCTCCGTTCTCGCTAAATTAAAGCTGGGACAAAACAGTTATATATATATATCCTGCAAAAAAATCTCTCTAAAACTTAAAACTAAACAAAGGTAATTTAATCAGAATTAAAGGATTGATTTATTATAAAGATAACATTTTGACGGACTAATTACAAAATTAATCGGATCGCAAAAAAAAGTCATGGTTGGCTTAGCACGAATCGGTTTTTAGAAATCGCATAGGGGCTAAGATAGCAAAAGAAGGAACTAAATGTACTTTTTACCAGCACAAGTTGTGTAGAAATCTTTATGAGAAAAGAAAGAAAATCACTTATTCTATGCGTTTTTTTCTCGTTTTTCTATAATGTAGATAGCTGTCAAAAAAGGTCGGCTGTTAGTTATGAGTTAATAATATTTTATAATAATATTTACGTGGTGTACTAAATCTAATCCATTCGGACACAGTTAACCTTGTTCACTTTAATTCTTAATAGTAAAGTTCTATATTTATCGTAACTCATAAAATATTTTTTATATTAACCATGAAAAGGTTAAACGCAGATAGAGTGGCCGTTTGTTGGAGGATTAAGTAATTTCTAAACTCTGATTTAAATACTGAAATCTTTTAAACAATATTGGGACTGGGTGAGTGATTATTGACTAGAAATCATTTTTCACATTTTTAAAAACAATTAAATGGTTTAAGGTATCCAACTACGTTAGGAACTGTTATTTTTGCAAAGGCCTACAAGCGTATATTCTTTTTAAATATTTAGTGTCATTTAGGTTAACACATGCATAAAATTGTTTTCAGAATTTTGTTACAATAATAAATTATTTTAAGTGCTATATTTTGGCAATAAATGAACGTGGAATTACCTATTTTCAAAACATTCTTTTTTTATGAAAAAATGCTTCATTAATAATAATATTTTGCTTATTTTACTAAAATTTTTCCAGAGAGCCTGAACTAAATTTTTGAAAAATTTGTACTATTTTCAAAGTTACTACCGATTTAAATAAGTATCGGTATTTTTTTGTTAAATTTTCTCCACTCTGATGTATTAAAATATGTGGATAAATACACTTCTAAGTTGTATATTTCAAAATTACTAGTTCAAGCTCTGAACAGAGATCTGAGCTATATGTAAGCAAAATATTACAATTATACAAGCGTTTTGTATGAAAGGAGATTGTTTTGAAAACAGGTAATTTTAAGTTCATATTTTGCCAAAACATTGTACTTGAAAAATTTTTTACTGCAAAAATATTCTTAAAAAAATTTAATTTGTGTACTCTTATCTAAGTGACACTAAATATTAAAAATATATATTCGTTTGTACACTATTGTAAAATGCTGGTTGTAAACGTAGACGGGTACTTAAAGCTTTTATATTGCCAATGATGTATCTCTCTTGTTTATTTGAAAAACAGAAAATTTTGCATTCTTCTTTAAAGCTGACTTTGGATATTGTTAAAAGCCCTCGAGTAGCTGAATAGTGCGATGTTAATATTCTCTCCCTAGCATATCAGCAAAAAGAGGACAATAGATTGAAAGAACTTTTATTAAATTTAATAGCACTTCAACAATAATATCACAATTTGGTTTTACTGCTCTATACGTAGCACATTATAATATACCACTTACATATGTATATTTATCAGAATTATCCATTTTTTCTGATGCAAAATATTTTTCCAATTTTGTCTGTAATACCATGGCTTTAACCCTTCGTCGGGTGCATTTGGCATGAGAGGCCCGCAAAACAGTTTTTTTAAATGCCCCTCCTACACCCGGTGGCTGAGCGGGACGCCCCTCTCAACAGTTTTTTGGTGGTGGTGGCATGCTACAGTCTAGTTTGTAGTGAACCCACAACCGGCTCGCCTAGACCCCCCTTAGGCCTGGAAGGCTGAGTTCACCCGATTGTGTCATAACTTCGAAGGTGAGTTTTTAGATATGTTTTTATAGCAATCATTCATTTTACTCAAAATAAATCTGCTCTGTGATACATTACAATATAATTCAATGATGGCCCTATATATCTGTTTTTTCTTTTATGATACTTTGTTAGTCCAATTTTCATTTTCATTTTGTGTCAAATTAGCAATTAGGTTGTTTTAGTTTATCTTTCTTAACTGGTTCTTTTCCGTACAATTTGGTGTATTTGCATTCCTTAGACCTGGCCCAAGATGGCCTTGCGGTTTTTTTTAAATTAAAATTGATTAGGGCGAGAGGGAAGTAAAAATTCGTCTATGGCTTCTCAAGTCGGGTGCGCCTGACTGTTTCGATCAGAGGTGAACCCAAAGAAAGGTTAAATGTGCTTTCAATTTGTGTGTTAAAATGAACAACTCATTTATCGAATATTTTCAAATTTTAACAGCGTCGTATTATTAACAAATGCATGAATTGCTGAGTTACAAATATTGATTAAAATTGAGACCTTTTTCTTAGTTTTTTATGCTTGTGTGACAAAAACCGTACTTGCATCAATTAAACAATAAAATTTATGGTTTTTTGGTTGTTGTTTCTCTTTTCTATATCTTATTTTAGTGTAAATATAACTAAAGGTCATGCACTTCATCTAATATTGGAGATTGTCTTGGTTTTCAGTGTGGGGAAAAAATAGCGGATTTAGATTTAATAAACATATTTAAAAAAATCTTCGGCACAGAGTAAACACTGTCTGGATACAAGCTAAAAAAAGTATTAAAAATTAAACAAAACTGCGAATCCTCAATTAAAATAATAATATATTAAATTTACCTTTCTGTCACCAACCAAAAGTATCGATGAATCCAATAAATGAGGTTTTTTTCTCAAAATATGGATTTTTCAAATATCTGTCCCATCATCTCAATGTGTATCAAATTTAAAAGAACTCAGTTTTTTTAATTATATTTATGTTAAGTTACATCACATACTTTAATATGGGTATTTGAAGATTTTTTTTTACCACGTAGCTTAGTGATTATGGGCACGAACTCGTAGCTTGAGTTTCACTGGATCGAGTCCTGGTGCCAATGAAGACCTACCGTGTAGAGGGAATCGATGCACTTAAAATCTGTCAAAGATCATTGTCTTCATGTTGATGTAGTAGTTATGAGAGGGTGGTGTGAGCTCAGGAGGCTTCTTCGTCATTTGGCAGATATTCAAAATTATGTGGTCCACAGCCAAATCTCTCATGTTGCTTCATCGTACGACTTAAATATAACACATATTCTTGATGATTTTTCATAATCATTTATTTTAAGTAGTGCAATTTTACCAAAAGAGGGGCTAATTTAAACATGAGTTTCAATAACACATTTTTATTTTTACCTGGGAAAAATAAATGTCCTGTTACAGTACATAAAACTTTTCATTTTAATTTCCATAAAATGTCGTGACCCTATTGTTCACCATTTCATTGGAAAAGGTAAATAAAGTTGGTAAATTTAACATGGATGAGATAAAAAACTTACCTTGTCTCCATATAGATGCAATGTAGTAGACATTTTCAGAAAAAACAATTCTTGGATTGTGTTTAAGTATTCCCATTTGGAAAATTTCCTGACCTTTAATTTTAATAATATTAATATGAGAAAGGAAATTTTACATGTAACATATAGATTTGTTCTACTGAAAGAGCATATAATAATTTTAAAATTACTTGTATGCTTTTAATCTACTATGTTTGTTACATTTATGAGATTTGGAAGTAGAAAAAATGTTGAAGTAATCAAAGTTTCTGATTAAAAATGACTAAGTAGTTGTTTAAGTTAGTTGGGATCCCCATAACCACAATGCTAAATTAAAATTATTCATGCATAGTTTTCTCTGAAATTAATAATCATAAAATTATGTCAGTAGATTAAATAGAGATTTACCTTTTTAGAAAAACTTTGAAAATATAATATTTATCCTTATTTTATTTTTTTTAAAAATAAACGATATTTAATAAGCATTATTGCCAATTTATTATTGTGTCATTTCATGTTATGTTTAAAAACTATAGCTAGAGGAGTAGTGTTTTTATTAAATAATATTAAAGCAAACTAATTTATGCAGAATTATGTTCAAAACACATTCCATAAAAGTCCAATATAACTCTAATAATGTAAGAATATACCATCAGAAAATATTATTCTTATCATAGAAACTTAAATTATAGATCCTTCACTTTTATCGCTCAGCTGTTACTCTCTGTAAAGGGGACACTTCATTAATTATAAAATGTTTTCTGAGATCTGTCAGGTGTAAAGAAGATCTAGAAGACTTTTCCTGTATATAATGCATAGTCCTCTCAATCTAACACCTTATATGGTAACAAATACCTAACCTTTGGCTACTCAAAAACATAATTCATTGTTGAAGCTCCAGTTAGATTGTGACATACTCATTTGTCAAACTGGCAGACAAGGACATATGAAAGCATAGAGCAATCGACCTAAGCCGAATAATTGTCTTTTATCTACATTCACAGAGTTCAATAAAGTTGAGAAGAAATATGGAATATTAGTGGGTAGTTTTTGTATTGACACATTTTCTGGTTTGAAATAAATGAATTGCTTTTTAGATAATTTTTAATGTTCAAATATTTATTTTAATTCAATGGTATGGAAATAATTTGTATAGAGCATGGAATTCCAATTCCAATTACTTTCTCAAGTCAATAAATCGTTTTATATGTATGATTTGCATTCAATTTTAGAAAATTTACCGTTTTTTTTCGTGTATTTGTCGACAGTTTTTGGAACATTCTAAAGTTAAAGTTAGTGGTTTGACTTATTATTATTACATATATATACGGATTCACTAATCCTAGAAAAAAACAAAGATAGGGAAAAATGATTTTTTAAAACATTTTGTATGGCATTAAGAAGAGATTTTATTTCATTTTTAAGTGTTTTGTGAATGTTACTTAGCATCTAAAAGGGGGAAAAATCAGGATAACCCTTCAAAATTACTTTTGAATCAAAGTTTTCAAATAAATCGAAAAATTCAAATTCATTCATTGGGATGTCTGAATACTTCTATGATCCTCTTGTAGCAAGTTTTTAAACCAGGGTATGTGAAAAAGGTAGACGATCACGCGCTTTACACGAATTTTTCTTCATTCATTCTAAAAAAAATGGCGCAGAAGTTATGCCTAGCTCAGTGTAAATGATAACAAAGAATGAAAATAAATATATTACATTCAGACATGAGTACCTGAAATAAACTATCGCCATTGGTCTTTGGCGTTCTACTTTACAGCAATTTCAATAGAAAATATTTCATCTCTTTAACGATATTTAAGCATTCATAGCGAGCGACATCTTTGAAAATTACGGAACTTCTTTTCAATCTCGTTTATAAATGGGTTTCAAATTTTGGGCCATTTTTGTAGAAAAAATTTACTCTCGAATTACAATCTGAAATATTTGTAAGTGGTAAATAGCACAAGGTAATTTTTAAACAAAAAAGTAGTTATTAACTAAATTAAAGGACTTAATTATATATATAATGTATTTTAATAGAAATCTATGTAAACTGTTTAACATACCTTTTCTAAGGTGCAACTTTATATATATATATATAATATATCATCTCTCTCTTGTAGAGAAATTTTGATTATATATATATATATTATATATACATGAAAATTGGAGTACGGTTTAAAATGATGCAACGACGAATTTTTATGAATTCAATTGCAGTAACATAGTGTTCTTATTCAAATTGAGAAATGCTTTTAAGGGAAAAATATATGAATGCTTACAAATTTTCAAGAAAAATTATTTTCAGATTTTGGAAAAAAAATTGAAACTGGTCTCTTACAAATGAATTTGTATGTGAATTCTTTAACTGTAAAAAGGGATTTAAAGATTTATTTCTCTCAGAAAAAATATTCTTTAAAAAAAGCTGGTGAGATGTTTGGTAGTTGAATTTGCATATTTGAAAGCTTTAGGATTCAAAGTTTTTAGTAAAAATATATTTCTTAAAGAAAAAAAAAAGAATAGTTTTGTGTGTGTGTGTGTGTGTGTGTAGGAAACTTAACCAGCTAAAATAGAAATTCGCAGAGGGCTGACTAAAAATAGCTACATTATAGTGCTTTGGACCAGAATACTATTAGTGCAAACAAGCAAAGCTGAATTTCTAAATCAAATGTCGAATAAAAGACCATTCGCTATCTAGATTAGTTAAAGATCAATAGAGTGTGTATTAATTATTATATACATTATTCAACATCCATACATATTTGAAGGCTGTTGTGATTTCATTAAAACTAGTATTGCTTTTACAGAGTATTTTTTTATTCACGATTCCTCTCGGAGTTCTAATCTATAAATCAAATACCAAAAATAACTGATGAGCTGTACTTTATTTCATCAACTTCCATTCCATACTTCACGAATAGCTTGAGAATTATATTTCCATTTATTCAAAGCATGGACTTCTGACCAGGACTCGATCCCCCTGTTGGGTGAGAGAGAATATTAACGTCACACTGATTAGCAACACGAGGGCTTTTGGTGACGGTCCGCGTAACTTTGAACCATGGTCAAGTGACGCGTACGACACCTGAGCTGGCACCTCCCTCTCCTAACTACCACACCACTCTACGGGAGGACGTTTGAGCTCTCGACAGATTTAACGTGCATCGCGCCCCTACACGGCGTATCTTCAGTGGTACTAGGATCGAACCCATGACATGTTAGCCATGATCCGATACCTAGACCACTCGGCC
Organism: Trichonephila clavata; assembly: GCA_019973975.1. Classification (NCBI taxonomy): domain Eukaryota; kingdom Metazoa; phylum Arthropoda; class Arachnida; order Araneae; family Nephilidae; genus Trichonephila; species Trichonephila clavata. Next base: position 145,952 of record BMAO01036907.1, read on the forward strand.
ACCGCGGCCTCATCCCCCTCTTGGACTTAACTATCTCTAGCAAATACGACCGTGGCTTCAGTCACTTAACTGATGTGGTCCTTCCCTTACAGAGATCAATCCTGCTAAATGACCGAGTGTTTATTAAAGTCACACTTTAAAGCAACACTAGGACGGATCTCGTAATTTTGAACCATGGCCAAGGGACGTGGACCACACCTGAACTGTCACAACCCTTCACTGAACTTCCATATCACACCAATGGGAGAACTTTGAGCTCAGAAGGTCTAACTTGTAACTTCCCCTCTACTCAGTGGATGTTCAGGGGCACAAGGCTCGGACTCTAGACATGCAAGCCAGTATCACTAGGTACCATGGCCGACTATTCTGCTCATAAACCATATAATGAGCATGCAATCATAATTGTTATTTTTTTCCCAAATAAGTGAAAAATATAAGTAAATTTAAAAAATAACAGTAAGTAAAAGATAAGTTAGTTTTTTTAAGAAAAAAATAACCGTCATTTGTTTCTTACTAGGCTTATTAAGAATTTAAAATAAGCGAAGTAACGTTACTTTGGTGTAATATCATGGGATATTAACGAATATATTTATATCTTTGATGTATAAGTTCAATTCCAGATAAGATAGCTCAACTGTTTCCTCAATGTATTAGCTTCCACCTCACAACACCTAAAGAGTTTTAGGGCTCATTTTTCCATTCAGGCTTTTGAACAGAACTGGAATATGCATTCACAAACCACTTTTTCTTTTCACTAGAAAGGAAAACATGTCAATCACAAGGGTGCCAGATATTTCAGCTTTCTTATGGTTAAAAATATAGTATTAAGTAAAATAGTTAGCCGCTTTTTAAAGTAAACATTTATGTATTTTCTTTCTGAATGAGATACACACACACACACATATATATATATATAGTTTTATAATTCAAAAATAATTCAAATTAAAACCATATCTTATACGAAAAATTGTTTAACAAATTTTAAATAAAATCATTTTTTTATATAAAATATTACCAAACACACACAAATATAAAAGCAAAAACAAATAAGAAAAATACCTTCAATATATTTTGTAATTAATGAGATGTTCTCTCATTCCTGCCTAGAGATGTGGGAGGAAGGGAAGGAAGGCTAGCCATATATCTAATAATCCATCTATTGATCACACAATATAGCAACGTAATTCAAGTAGTTTTAACGGGAATAGATGTTCTCAATCTAAGCAATATGTGGATTAATAACGAGGTGCGCGATTTATGAGAAGACATTAAATATCGTCTCTCTTATTTCAGGATCAAATCTACTATCCTAATTATCTGAACACTAATTAAACTTTAGTGACCAATCGTCACTTTAATTCTTTCACCAATCAAATATTTGAAATGCGCTATAAAATGGTATAATACCTGATCAGAAACATTCTATCCTATCTCCTCACTTTCTCTCCCCCACTAGCTTGAAAACCTAAACTATATATAGCCGACCTAATCTACATAATCAATGTTTCTGCTTCAGAGGATTGGTTTTGAATAAACTCGAATTCATAGACCAAATATTTCCCAAGAGGATTAATGAAAGACGTGGATAGATCCGTCACAAGTGTACTATCAGTAACTCACTGCATACTTTTTATAAAAATAATTATATAATATATACACAAGTGTCCAAAAATTAAGCATAATTGATAATTATGTGAATAAAGAAAGAACTGTAAATCAGAATGGCGGGAAACGTGATATGCGAGTGTAAAATCGTTATAAAATAAGGAAGCAAATCAAAAAATGACAATAATTAATTTTATTATCCAAAGTAGCAGTTTGAAATAAAACTGAGAATAGCAAGGATTCACACTTTAAAGAAAAAATGAAAGAAAACATTAAATAAAATACTGATGCTGCAGTTTAATAAGGCGTGTGGTCACCTCTGACAGCCAGGCACGCTGCACAGCGATTTAATATACTTGCTATGAGATGATGAATGAGTTGTGGGCTCAAACGGTTCCAAGCTTCTTGGAGCTCTCTTCAGTTCTGTAATGGAACTTGGTGGGGGCGAAAGAGCTGCAATTTGTCTCCCGAGCATATCTCTTACACGTTTGTTAGGATTTAAATCAGGGGAGTTCGCAGGCCATGACATGCACTGGATGTTTTCCGTTTCAACGAAGTCATCAATCAGCACCACTAGGTGACATGGCGCAATATCATCCATGAATATGAAGTCAGGACCGACAGCACCTCGAGACAAGCGAACATAAGGCTCAAGAACTTCTTCTCTGTATCTTTGAGCAGTCACAGACCCCGTGTCAAAGAAATGGAGTTCTGTGCAGCCGTCCATCATGATGCCTGCCCATACCATTACTTCCCTTGATGGAAAATGATGTCTTTCCGTTATGTTTCTTGGTTCAAAACGTGTTCCACGTTCTCTCCATAACATTTCCCGCCGAGAATCACTACTCAGACTAAACCAGGACTCGTCACTGAACATCACATTGGCCAACTCTCCCACACTTCAATCTTGATGTTTCAAACTCCAGTTCAAACGAGCGCGTTTATGCGCAGACGTGAGGGGAATACAAACTGCTGTTCTGGCATACAGGCCAGCGTGATTGAGTCTCCTTTAAACAGTTTGTCTCGAAATTCGGATTCCTGTGGTGACTGTGAACGCCGAACCCAGTGCTCTGGCAGTGCTGCCCCTCTGACGTCGCACACTTATTATCAGATTTCGGTCTTGGCGAGGGGTTGTGACTCTTGGACGACCTGATACTGGTTGTCGGGTAACATCTCCCGTTCTGTGAAACCTCTGCCACAGTCTTGAGATCAGAGACTGGTCCACATTCAGAATTCGAGACATTTCGGTTTGTGATCGTGAGGATTCCAGCATTCCAACGATTCTTCCTTTCGTAAACATGTCCAATTGGCGTCTTTGTGCCATCATTCACCTTGTTTGATGGTTAACAACGTTCCTTCGCACAGCAGTTGCACAAAACTTGTCTGAACTGCCTATGCTGCGTGAATTGGTTTCTCCGCGTTCCGACATGCGTTGGTGTTTCGCGCTGGAAATTTTAGCATAAACCCAATGGTTTTTCTTCACCCAATTAATATCCGCAAGAAATTTGTAATAATTTTACGAATATTTACTCCATGTTTTCGCATTTCACGATTTATGTTTAACCTTTTGACACCAGTGTACATATATATATGTTATATATCAAAAAATGCAATGATCAAAACAATTTAAGAAATACACTTGTATAGATTTTTGGAGGCATCTAAAAGCAATTTACCGCTTAAATTATTTTCAATTTCATCCAAATGTGAAATAAAAACAAAACATTGTAAATCATGAAAGGATATTAATCTCGAAATACTTAACGAGATTGAAAACCAAAACGAGAGAGAGAGAGAGAGAAAACCGCTTTTCAAACAATGATGCAATAATTCAACTGATAAAAGTATTCAGATGATGCCTTGGGGAGACAACACTTTTCGATTTTCATCAAAAATATTTTTTAAATTATTATTTTTTTTTGTCATACCTTCATTGGGGAATTAACATTGTTATAAAATATGTATAAATATTTTTCGTGCAATAATAATGGGAAAAGATTAATGACTTGTAAATATATTCTGATTCAGAAATAAGATATTCAAATTAACAAAAAAATTGAGTTAAATGTTTTATTGGGAGGATTTTCCTCTGTAAAGTAAGTAGGGATTTAAAAATCTGCACAGAGAAAGTTAATAAATATTTCTCGCGTTACATATGACGGAGCTGCATAAAATTTGGGCCGTATATCGTATAATTGAAATAATATTGAAATAAATATTTAAATCATATATTCACTCGTATTAAAGAGTATAATTGATGATTAAATCTTGTATCCCATTTCCTCACACATAATTATCAATTAAGCTGTGAATTATTTAATGCCAATATTAATAAAAATATTTAATTAAGAAAATGATCTGTATTTTAAAGATCAATTTCTCCTATAAATTTATTAATTATTTAAAGTATTTTTTTAAATTGTTGTAATTATGTTTTTGTATTTTTCATTGCTGAAAAAAAAATGTATGCTTAATTAGAACAAACATAGTTTGTTAGTTTTATAAGATTAAGATTAGCATTAAAATGTTTTAATTGAATCAAAAATGCGTACTTATAAAATATAGACATATTCGTAATAGTTGACAATTAGAAAATATATTCATTAAAAAGCAATAGTTTCATCGAGTTTAATGAGTCTAGTAGTATATATATATTCAGTTTTATGCAGACATATCATTAAATCTAAAGTAAAATTGTTTATTCACAGAGTGTAATTTATTATCAGCAAATCAGCAAAGTCATCATTATTCTTGCATTCATATTAGAGAAATATTTTTCGAATGAGGCAAATTGTAAAAGAGGGGACATTTATTAGAATCTCGTTAAATAGATTTCTATTTTTAACAGAAGCATTCATTATATATCTTAGTTCATTAATTGGAATGAATTGTATGAATCCAGATTTAATATTTAATATTTACCGTAAATATATATATATATATATATATATATATATATATAATGTATATAATATATATATATATATATATATATATATATTTAACAATAATTTCATCTGTAAAACTTTATTATTTTAAATACTTTTTTCAGCACTTAAAACTTTACTGGAAATCATAAATTGCAGATACTGTTTGGTCAGTGGCTTATCTATTTAAGTCCACACTCGGAACAAAGGTTAAACACAGAGCTGATGATTTTTGTTCCATTTCTATCTATTTAGATCCTAATTCCATTCCAGTATGAATAATGATTTATGTATATAACTGCATTGAATTAACAATTTTGATTTGAAATTATTTAATAATGCAATGTTGGGCAGTGAAAAAAAGAATAAAATAGAAAAATGATTATTTTAATCAATTATTCCATGCAAATGAATTTTGAAGCAAGTTTAATCACATACGTGCATACTATATTCCATGGTTCTGTCATATATATATATATATATATATAAATTGATAAGCTTCGCAGCTTAATGCTCTGGGTCATTCTCTATAATTCAGACAGGTAGCATCATTGGATTCTCAATCGATCGTGAAAGGTAATAAGCGAAAAGATAATAACTCTGTAGTTTGTGGAGTCTGACACATACAAACTCTAATTAGAATCATTTGCGAACGTTTGTATCTCGTAGAAATGTTGCATATTGGTTGACATTCCCTTTACTGTCAGCGAAGGTAATCATATTTTCGACGTACATCTTTCATACACCTAATTTTCCGGGCATTGTTCACATAATGTATGCATATGTAAATATTAAAATATAATTTTATTTTTCTAGTCTTATATATTTTTTTAAATAAATTATTATTTTACCATAAAAAAATGTTTCTCTTATACATCTAGCTTTATTTATTGGTGTTAAAAATAAATTTTATATAAGAGAGACAAACATCTAATTGAAACATTTTTTTCTCCCTTTCAATAATATTCCAAGCATTAAATACAGTCGGTCCTCTGTATAACGAAGGTGCTAAATCCCGAAAAAAGTTCGTTATATGGAAAATTCGTTATATTTAAGTTATCTTTCAATTGTCTTTATGTTGTTGTTGTGTATGCCACCTGATCGACAGTAACATCAGATAAAGGTCCAGGGAATTCATCGCGACTAAGGGCTAGAATTTTACGCCTGTCATTAGCCTAAGCTTTGAGCCCCCATGAAGGTGACAGTACTATTTTTCTCGGTACAACACTATAGATGGTGACAGCATTCGGACCCACTGATTTAATGAGCTCGTACTCCGTGTGTACTCGGCGGGCATTTGGTGGTAGCGAGCATCGAACCCAGACCTTCCGGTCTGGAGTCCCATGCTATAACCACAGGCTACCCCTACGGTCCTAATTTTCTTTATAAACTACATAGAACAAATTTTAAATTCACAAACACTACGTATCAAAAAAGTAATTATTCACATATTTTTGTAAATTAATGTATATTGATGCAGCGCTCCTAATACTGCTTTAATTTAACATCTTATGATTTACGCAGGTTCGATTTATTAACTAATGTCTGCATCATGATAGTGGTAAGTACTTTAAATCATAATTAAAGACAACGCAAAATTAATGAATTACTCGGATTAAATTAAAACAAATTCGTTTATTACATTTAAAACACATCACGAAATTAGATTAAACGCTATTAACATTTAAGAATAAGAGAACTACAAACATTTCACTTATCTGAAACGGAGGCTAGGTGATGGGTGGTTGGCCTGGCTTTCCTGCAAAGTATCGAAAAAAACTCTGTCTTCATCTACCGAGAAATGTCCCGGTTCCTGCTTTTAAGTGGAGGCAAATTACCCCTTTTTTCCTCCTCACGCCCTTTGGTCTCGCCTAGTCATTGGTCAGGAACCAAGCGCAAAGTTACAAATTTCACGACTCTTCTTCAAATTTATGAGTCCATTCAACTTTCATGACCGGGCGCCGAAACCCCTTACTTAGGAATCCGACAACATCCTGTCAACAGAAAACAAGTGGAATACACAAATTACATGTGTCTTGGGGGCCATCTTCAAACCCGATCAGCATCTAAGCCCTCTAGCCTCCAAGCCACCCATCAATATTTATTTCACAAAACTTGCCTATAAAAAAAGAAACACTGCAAGAAAAGCTTTTTGACACCTTTATCAACTTGCTGAAGAATATTTTGTTTTCTTTGATGCTCAAGCACTTACATTTTAGAGCTACAACAAACGAAGTTACCAGTACGACTAATCAATACTACAAATGAACGGAGACTAGTTCAAGAATACGAGACTCCCCTGAGCGTGAAATTATATTTTGGAGATGTTTCCAGTGAACTGGATCCAGGGGATAAAGGTTGCACTTCTTGGATGAATTGCCCAGAATTATTTTGCTCTCGGTGAGTTAGGCACCTAATGAAACAAGTTCAAGGCTATGACCACCATAAAATGTGCTTAAAGAGAGAATAACTTGAAATGTCCAGGGATACTTCAAAAATAGGATGAAAAAATTGAATCACAAGAGAAAAAGTGCGTTTTATAGAAGATGCACTTCACTATTGGAAGGTTATTTTACGAAGAAAATCGTGAAATGTTCTGGATTCCAGGAAAAAGTTCGATGTATTGAAAAATTCGAAATATAGAGGTTCGGTATATGGAGGTTCGACTGCAAATTGATTTCAAATTCCTGCCTTTTTCTCAAAGTTTTATACGTTCACAGAAGCTCAACTTTTCATAAGTAACTACTAACAAGTAGAGAGGTATGTTACGACTCGTTTGTGTAGGTGACGCTAGTAGTCATTTTTTGTTCATTTTTTTTAAATTACTATAATATATGTTAACTATGGAGCACTATGTACTAATCCATGCTCAATAAATCATTTATTAATACAGTCTATATTTCTTAGCCAAGTGTTGATTAGACAAGTTTCAAAATAACTCAGTCAGTCAAAACACTACTTAACAATCTGCCGCTTTGTCCACGAATGTGTTAAATCTCTTTACTAACCAATTTAGTATTGAGTCTTGGGGGATTCAATATCAAGTAGATAAAAAAATACTCTCAAATTTATTTTCTTGTTCAATAATTCCACAAACCTCTGAAAACTTGCTTTTGATACGAAGTTGAGGGATTATTTTCATAGTTAGGCTCTATTCCTGAGACTTCCATTACATTATCTAATTTATCTTTATTACCCTAATCAACCAAAATTAGGTTCAAATTCGATACGAAGAAAAAGATAGTCTGTTCCTCACTCAGAAATTGTTTTTGACAGCGTTCAAGTTCTCGTAATGCAATTAAGTAACAATATAGCTAGTGCAAATGCTGGAGCATGTGATAATTGGGCCCTAAGTAGACGAAAAAACGATATTAAGTGATTTTTGGTAATAAGAAAGATAAACAGCTAGCTTAACAGAGAAATATTTTGCTTTAACAAATAAATCAGTTAGGTTATCCAAAAAGACTATCACATTTTAATTTAATGTGTGTATTTGGTTTTTTTTTTGTCAGAACTATTGGTTTCAATTTGTGTGCCAATATTTAGCCTAACAAAAATTATTGTCAAACAATTGATGCAATAATTTACATCACATTGATATCCATTTCCTGCAAAATGTTCGTCTAAAGCACGTAAAGAACATAGCACGTCTAAAGAATTTTCTTGCTACTTGCTTGCTTATAAAAAGTTAAGTGGGAAGCTTTATGGGATGTATGGGACAGTAAAGATATTGTAACCAAAGTAAGTATATTATTATTATACAGCGTATTTTGTTTATACATATAACAGCCAAATGCACACACACACGTACGTGCTTCTTCAAATTTATATATATATATATATATATATAACCTTTTTATTTACATTGTGTAACTTCATATCCAACTTCGTGTTGAACTTGTGCTGATGAAAGTACAGCTGCGTCTTAGTTGCGATTTCATACTATCGAAACCAATATATCTCTGAATATTATTTTGTCTTTTTATCTGACAGTACAAGCTGTTGTTGAACTTATTTTATTCTTCGAAAGAGAAGGAAATATATAATTCACGCATTTATTACTATATATATGATGCTAACATAATGCTTCCGTCTTATACACTTAAATAACGATGTTTTTTTGAAAATAAATAAAAGTTACAAATGCTTTTATACAATATGAACTCAATGCTTGAATGAGTGGATCATATTTTTCCACACTTAACTAACCTCATTCCTCATTCCAATGAGTTGCAAATTTATGTAATAAAATTATACAATTATAAAATATATTTCCTGTGATATTTTCCCCACTTAATAATTTTCTCTGTACAAATTGGTTCCGATAAAAAAATGGTAATTTTCTTTTAGTTATTTCAAGTTGTTGAAATACAAAACATCACAAAATACTGAAAAGCAGTAGTATATGTCTTACTAGAATGATTTGTTTAAGATATTCTCTCTCTCTTTTACTGCTCCAACTATTTCCAATGTGAAATTATTTTCTTAGATAAGGATTGACTAGAGAAATATTTCTAATGTTTGGATGGCTTAGGAAAGGAGAACAATATGCCATTTTCTTGTTACACAAAGGTAAGTCTCAGCGGATATTTCGCGTGAGAAAGTACAGATCTATCTTCACCTAATGATTTATGAGGACTCTTGTGAGTTTGAGTCCCATCTATAGACCAGGCTGCAGGACACCGATAAAACGACAGAACTTGATATAGATGGTGAGAGAAAAAACTCTTCACATAAAAATACCCCTTTTTTGTACGTCCCATTGCAACCTTCCTCTAACATTTTGTCCATCAATCATCTTTTGATGTATGAGTTAAGAAGATAAAAGGAAGCCACGGCCTTTTCGTAAAGCCCTTTTACTCAAAATACATGCTTCAGAAATTCACGTATCGAATTTTCACACAACGAAGCTTTCTATCGGTGAATCAAGAGAAAACTGGACCCATCTTATCCTGTCATGTTTTATATACAACCTTCCCTTTAAACTCTTTCCTCTATAAAATGTCATATTTGCTTGACATCCAGCTATGTCGCATAAATTATGCATGCATTTTATGTTCGAAGAGTGTTGCATAAAAAGTCCGTCGTGGCATGTTTTAGCTTTTACTTAAGGTTTTATTCAGTTATCGCTTTTGAAAGTTGCATATTTGAAGCAGAACCAGATTAAGAAGCTTTTAAACCAGAGTTGATTTAATGATCTCTAACTCAATATTTACCTTTTGGAGCTTTTTCTGCTAACCAAAATTATTAACATTTACATTTAATTAAGGGTTTGTACGAAAAATGCAGTTAAAAATAATTAGATTATTTGTCTTCTTTACGCACTTCAACCAAAGCAAGTTTATAAAGGTGAAAGCAAACTTTGCAGCTCTATATATATCATAATCGAAGATTATTCCTTAACCCCTCAACAACCAAGGAAAAGTTACGAAATTTATCCCCCCCCCCCAGAGCTACCGTTTTTTTTCCCATGAGCTCGCATGGTTACGTTTTTTATTGGGGGGGGGAGAAGTGTTTTTAAACCTAAAAATTGTTTAACTTCGAAAGAAAAAAATGAAATAAAAGAGAAAGATAAAATAATAAAATAAAAGTAAAAAATTTAATTTCTAGAGTTATAACATAATTATAATTTATTTTTATCTGTTTTGTGATATATCCTGAAGCATGGTTGAACAGATAACCCAGAATCTTATTCATTTAGACAAAAAATTAAAAAAGTACATTCTTACACAAAATTAAAGTTCCTATTACACACGGTAAACGAAAATGAGAGTAAATGAAGAATAGAAAAGAGCACACTCAACCAAAAAAAAAAACAGAAAAATCTAATTAACTATGAATTTCATCATTCCCGGAACATACCCTTTCAAATACCTTCCCCACCTATTCTCCGAAATAAGTCAATTCTGTGGAATCACTGCCAATGTGTCCTGTTATTGTATTCCAAAGCAAGCCGAAGGACTAGTTTTAAACACAGAACAGCACAATATAAAAGTCCTCGTTCGCAAGGACGAGTATACACGCTCGGGGCACTCAAGGCACCAACTCAGCAAGACGTGTACACACGGCCGCAGCACTAAGGGGTTAACAAACAAAGTCTTTATGATGAAACCTTTATAGTAACAAAATGTTGGTGCTGCATTTCTGACAACTTGTAGATTCCAGATAAGTAATTTTCTTTAGTTAAATGATTTTTAACTATTTAAAATACCAAGTAAGCCTGTATTGTGTGTTGTGGTTTCATGTCCCAATTAATATTTGGCTTACGTATACCTCAGCCCAAGGAAGAAAATTAACTTTAACTTGAGACTTAATTATAGTTCACTCTTGCTGTAATACAGAAGGATTGTCGTAAAAAATAATTTACCTTTAGTAACTGTCCTTACGCAAGTCCTTAGTTTCACGTAGAAGAGCTTAATAGTATGGTTAGGGAGCTTAATTGGAGAGCTTAATAGCTTTCCCAAAACTTAATGAAAAATTCCGTCTGGGGATGAATTAATTAACAAACTATCGTTATGTGATGGTAGAAAAATAGTATAAATCTCAACTCTTTAGCTTATATATATATTCTATATATATTCTAAGTATATATTATATTTCAAGCTGTCTGTTTCTTTAATTTCGTTAATTAATTATTTGAAGGAAAGTGAGTCAAAGTATATTATCATAATTCTGAAAAGAAAATATTTTGTTCACCATTGCGATTTTGATTGTTTATTGCAAAAAAGAAACGGTAAATAACATTTGAGTATGAACTCTTCAATGTTTTTTCAAACGGGTTTTTAACACGTATTTTAATTAAAAGTCAAATTAACCCAAGAATAATGAAGTCTAATGAACAAAAACTCTAAATTTTCTAAGATATATGTAAATGACATTTTTCTATTCACTAAACTAAATATATTAACTTGACCTAGGTTCTAAGAAATAATTTAAGTTTTCAAGTAGATTTGGTAATTGAAAAGTATCTTAAAATTTTTCCATGCATTTTTTTGTACTCAAATCTGAAAAAGCTCGTGTATAATCTTATAACCATATGCCATACTTTTCTAGATGCAGCAGATAAATTCTATCAATTAATAGACCGACATTGGTAATACATTATTAAGGTATCCGACTGGTTGCGACAACTTTTTTTTGAAAAAATGGAGATATGGGGTTTTTTTTGTGATTTTTATATTTATTTGGTATATTTTAAGAAAAAAATCCTAAAATTGAAAAGAGAAAAAAAAATTATTATTATTAAAATGGGAAAAAACTGGTAAAAATTTACAAAAAATTACGTAAACGGGGCCCGCCCTGTACAAAAATTTTATAAACAAATACTCAATTTTTCAGTTTTGATATGTTACTTTGTTATTAATGTTTGAAGTGACCTTCAGGATAAGAGATATTTTAATTTTTACAAAAAATAGAGCACTTTATCTTAGTTGTTATACGAAATTGCTTAAAAAAACAGTAGTTATATTCACATAAGGGACTGTAAATTTTGTAATAATGCAGTGATTTATAAATCTGAAGATCAAAATAATTCTACTATTATACAGAACATACACAAAAATTTCAGTAAATTAATTTAGAAACTTTTTCAGCAATCCTTGTCCCCGTTTGATTTTTTTCAAAAAAACACATTTCGTGTAAAACACATTTTAAAGTTTGAAACACTTTTTTCTAAATATTAATACTTACCTACAGGTTTAAAATTCCCCAGATTTATACGTAACACCTTCCTTTTTCTCAGATAATGCACAGCTCCTTTTTTTAAGTCCTCTGAGTTTTTTTCTCTTGTTTTTTGTAGTTGGCAATGAATGTCTCTCCGAGTCGACAATTCTTTCGTCATCAACGCTTGAATAGCCCTTCACAATGAAACAACCCATTGGGATGTGTAAATGTTCCAACACGGAAAGAATCCCTTTAGATCCATCATTGAACTGTAATACAGCTAAGAATGCGCCAAATTGTAATGTCAGAAGTTCAACAAAAGTTTCTTTTGGGATTATGGCTCCACAAAACACCATTAAAACTTTCATTGGCATTTTGGGTCTTTCCATGCAAACATTTTTCGAGAAGTGATTGATCACATAAATACATATAGGTGTTTTTCACCGTGTTCAATACAGCAGTTGGTAAGCCAGGTGTTCTATGTTTATGCAGTTTTCCTTCTTGCTTGGCCTTTTGGTATTTGCACCACGTATCGGATCCAGAAGGGCATTGTCCATGCATGGGTTTTTTGTCGGTTGAGCAGCAATGAAAAAATGCAGCAATGACTGCAGTCTGCATGTTAGACAAATTGCCGACATTACTTCGAATAGCAATTCCAAAATAATTTTGAAGTGTGTCGATAAATTTGTCGGTCAATTTGCCTTTCCCACCTAAACCTTTTGTGGATTTCTTCAGCTTTCGTAAACGAGAGCCAACTCTCTTCTGCACATGTCCTATGCACTCATATTTAGTTATGCTCTCAATACCATACATGTCTTTCACATTATTGAACGCCTTTGAATCCCCATCTCCATAGTAAGATGTATATCGAAGACTACGGTTTGCTTCAGACCTTTCAAAAATCCTATAAGCCCGACAGTTTCCATATTAGAAGCTGATCCTTTGTGATTTTTACAAAAATGTGACACTACGCATTTTTTGGAGGGTCCCGATGTTTTTTCGTTTTTTGTACACACTCGACAATATTGACTGAGCACTTCAATGTCTAATATTTTACCAGAGTCCACAGAAATTGCCGAAACACATCCATTCAGTGAAGAGTAGCCACGTTTTTGCCATGTACCATCTACACTAACGCCACACTCATTTGAACATTCCGCAATGGATTTTGCTGACTCCAACATAGAACTGTTTGCAGCTTGTGACGTAGCATGCAGCAACTTAATTTCATGTTGTCTGTATGTACATTTTGAAAGATAAGGAATATTCAGCATACTGAACAGTTTCTTTCCAGCTGAAAATCCTTTGCCAATAACTCTCATTCCAAAGACGAGAAGAAGGTTTACTGTATTTAAATTATTCACCTTTGATGTAGAAGTGAATCCTTTTGAAAATGAACATTTCTTACACTTGAGACACAAATTTGACTGCAAACCAAGTCTTGAGTCTTCAACCAAGTACAGTTCTTGATCAAAACAAACAGGGCAAGAAAGAATAGAGAATATTGATACCAGTATTTCGATGTCGAAAATTCTATTACCAGAAAGAGTTCCAGTATCAACATTAAATAAAGTGTCGCTTAATCCTCTTCCCAATTTTTCTGTACTAATACTTGCATCACTAACTTTCTTTTGAGCAGTGCGGAAATTACCATTAAACTTTCGATTCTTTGGACGTATTTTTCGTCCATGTCCCATGGCAGATATTTGAAGAATAATTAAAAAGCAGTTTTATCAAATACGAAAATCAAAATGAACCTGTTTCAGTAAAAACTAGAATGAAAAAAGTTAGCAGTGATATCGAACGTTAAGAAGTAAATAAACAAATATCCTGAAATTGCCAGATTTGAAAACTCCTTTTATAAAAAAAATAATAAGTGAGGCTTCTTAATAACGTTAAACAAAATATTAAAATATACTTTACTTTAAAATATATTTTTGAAAAAGTGGAAAAAAACCAAAAAAAGTTTCAGTTTTGGTTTCAGAATGCCACTTCCGGTCGGCAGTTACCAACTGGAAGTGTCATCTGCTTGTACTAAAACAGTTGTAACTTTTGTTCTAGTGAACGAAAAATAAAAAACTTGGTAGTTTTATAAAGCTAATAAGTTGGTCTACAAAATAGAATCATAAAATTTTTTGTCAATATTTGACCAAATCCCCGATTTTAGGGTAGTCGGATACCTTAATGAATTTATCATTTCTCAAGTAAACAAGTTTGCCACATCTCAAAGAAATGGTTAATTAACTGAATACCCACAATTTTGCTCAGGGACAAATAAGGGGAGAATACTGGGCGATAATTCAATGAGTTTCTAACGTCCGCAGACAACAAGATATGAAAATTCAGGATTTTAATCCCATAAAGATTTATAAAAAATGGAAATTCATTCTTATTAACATTGATAGGAGAGTTAAGCTAACTATAAATAGCATATGTAAGCATATAAGTTATGTAAAAGTCTTAGAGTTAATGACAAAAAAAGGCATTTACTTCAAACATATGTATCCATCTATTATCATCTCTATCGCTCATCTAAAAATAATCAGACACTCTCTATAACAATATATATACATTCTATCATCTGTATTAATCTTTTGAACTGTGACTACGATAGCCAAAAACCCACATTTGTGAACGCACGGATAGCGATATTAAGAAGCTGTAAGTTATAATCCTATTTCCACTGTAGTATCATCTTAGGAAGTAATAGGAGTTATTGAGTTTGAAACGGAACTACGTCTCAAAGTCCTCCCTTTGTGCATATTGTAATTTAAGTTTTAAGTATTAGAGTTCAGAAGTCGTGCTCTGCACGGCCTTGAGTCAAAATTCCCGAGTCCTCTAGGCAGCATTTTCCGACTGGAGCCCTTAAAACCTTTGAAGGAGTGGACAAAAGAAAAAAAATGCACTATGAACTAAGTAATAATATAAACTCTAGTTATGGAGGTATATAAAATATTAATGTAATAATTCAATAAAAATAAAAATAAAATTAATATAAAACGTATAATAGTCCAGAAATCGTGGTGTCGAATATTCTGCTATCTTCTTCAGTCAATATAAGAAACAAATTCCGTCCATAGAAAATCTCGAAGAAATACTTAAATGTATACAATTATTTTTCTATCATTTTATCTTATAGAATACAGTTTTAGTCGAATTACTTAATTGTTAATGAAAAACTGAAGTTAATTTGATATAGTAAATAGAAGCGGTCGTTTTTTTTTTACTCTCACTATATAGATTTGAGCTATATATTAATATAACAAACCATCAACTACATAAATTTAATTAGTAAGTCCTGCCAATTTAATAGGAATTTAAATTCTACAAATTGAGCTTTATTCTGAAATATAGCTCAAGTGAATGTAAAGAAAAAGGAATTAGTGAAATTGCAAATAATGAAGTCACCGTGTTTGTAAACAATTATTTGATCCTTTATTATTTAAATGATTTGGAGTTCATTGTTTTGGAAGTTTCTTTTTCACATTAAAATGTTGTCGATTTTTAGTAATTGCTCTTAATGGAGGATAACTGGTGTTACGACCCGCTGGTGCAGAGAGTGCTAGTAGCCCTCTTTGTTTACATTTTTCTCACTATGCATGTAACCAACCCAAGGAGCGGACGTACCAACCGTCGCTCAATAAACCATCATTATTTAAAGTATACAGTCCGCGCTCTCTTTGCTTGAGTAGATAAGTTACACATAACTCAAAGTCTGCTCATAGCCAGTTCAATACATTTATAGTACTACCATACCTTTTGTGGTCATAGGTATAGCTATCGCACCCCACCCAGTTTATGTGGTCACCCGAGCCCGAACCAAAATTTAAAATGGCTCCAAGAAAACTCTCAGAGCTCACCGTGTTGAGCAGGCGTAAATCACGTCTTCTTGGTCAAATTACGAGAATTAAAAACTGTTTGGAAAATGTGGATTCCCCGTTGAATAAAGCTGGACTAAAAAACAGGCTCACATCGCTTTCCGAGATTAAAGGAAAAATTAACGGCTTACGGGACGAAAGCTACAGTGTTCTTTCGGATGAGGAGCTTCCAAATTTCGAAAGCAGTTTGGACAAAATGGAAGAAGACGCAGATAATTTAGAGGTGAGTCTCAATACCTTACTTAAACCTTCTAATGTGAATACCTCTGGATTATCTGTTAAAAATAATTTTACAAATTGCAATGTGAAACTGCTATCCATTAATTTCCCAGAATTTTCGGGACAGTACATTGATTGGTTGCAATTTAAATCCCAATTCGTATCATTAATTCATGAGAACACTAGTTCATCAGACTCTGAAAAACTATATTATTTACAATCTGCCCTCAAAGGTCATGCAAAACAATTGCAAACAGTAAACGATTCGTACTCATCTTTATTCGAAGCCTTAAAAGGCAGATACGAAAATAAAAGGTTAATCGTAAATAGCCATATTGGTGAACTTTTAAATCCTAACAAAATAAAAGTTGAATCTGCTTTTCACCTGAGAAATTTAAGCGATTGCATTGAGTCATCTTAGAGCCTTAAAACAATTAGAATTAGAACCTAACACCTTGTGTGAATCAATGTTAATTTTTGTTATAACTCAACGTCTAGATGATGAATAGCGTAAACAATATGAAATGGAATTACATTCCAATGATTTGCCTAGATGGGATAGATTTTTAGACTTTCTAATTAAAAGAAGTCAAGCCTTAGAAAACGTGCAAAGAAATTAATCACTGGAAAAAAAGAAAGAATATTCTCCGAAATTCAAATACTTAGTCGTGAAAAGTGATAAAAAAAACCTGTCCTTTATGTTTTTCAGAACCGCACCCAATTTTTAAGAGCAAACAATTTCACGATATGTCTGTTCAAGACAGAAACAACAAAGTCAAATCCCTTAATTTATGTTTTGTCTTGGTCATCACCTTATTAAGAACTGTGTAAAACTGAACAAGAAATGTAAGTTTTGTAATGCGAATCATAATTCTCTTCTTTGCAACACGCAAGTGTACCCCGACAAGTAGCAAACGAAACCAACAGAAATTTTCCCTCTCCACAGAGTTCATCAGGGGTCCTTCATGACCGGAGTGTCGCTAATTCACCCCTGGAACCATATACCCCGACCACTGCGTGTCTTTACAATGAGGTTGGAGAGAGATCAGTTTTTCTTTCGACCACCAAGGTCAAAGTTCAGAACACAGCAGGGGTGTGGGTTTCAATGATCGCCATCCTTGATTCTGGCAGTCAACAAAGTCTTTGTAGCTTCCAAGCCGCAAATGTCTTCGGTTTGAAGAAACAATATTTTTGTGCAACTATTGCAGGTGTTAGCGGGAGTTGTTTTTCCGTGAGAAAAAGGGTTTCAACTGAGATATCGAACGGGGCTCATTTAAAAGAAAACTCAACTTTATTTTAAACCCGGAAATAACAGGATGTGTTCCTACTCAGCCATTTGATTTAACAAACAAGAATTTGCCTCAAAATATAACTTATGCAGATGCGGAATTTAATATTCCGAAACGAATTGATATTCTCCTGGGAGGTGAAATATTTTATGAATTATTAAAAAAATAAACAAATAAAATTACATGACAATTAAATAATATTGCAGGACTCTGTTTTCGGGTACATCGTAACAGGTTCCATTCAAAACGATCAATCAAACTATTATTTTTGGAATTTCATTCAAGATCAGGTTGATAAAAATTTAACAAAATTCTGGGATTTAGAAGCAATAGGAATTAAAGAAGAATCTAGCTGTGATTCAGATGACCAGGCCATGCAATATTTTAAATCCTCAGTACGTTTCAATAGTAGCCATTATGAAGTCGGGTTTCCCTGGAGAAGAGATAAACTAGAGTTAAATCACAATTTTTCCGTAGCAGAAAACCGTGCCAAATCCTTAGCAAAAAGTCTCATTCGGGACCCAACTCTGTTCACACAATATGTTGAAATTTTAAAAGAATATGAGTCGTAAGGGATAATTGAAAGGGTTTTTCAAACTGAGAAACCAACTGATAGAGCAGTATTTTATTTACCACACCAAGCGGTCTTTCACCAAGAAAGCCTTACTGCTAAAATGCGCATTGTCTTCGATGCAAGCTCCCATGAAAATGGACAATTAGCTCTCAATGAATGTATCCAGGTGGGAATTTAATTCCAAACATATTCCACCTGATAATTTATTTTCGCTTGAATACGATTGCTATTACCGCAGACATAGAACGTGCATTCTTGCAAATCTCATTACGTGACGAGGACAGAAATGCAGTTAGATTTCTGTTTCCAGAACTTGAATCAAACCAAACAGATACCTACAAGTTTCAAGTGTACAGATTTAAGCTTGTGATGTTTGGAGTCAACGTAAGTCCCTTCTTACTCTCCGCAACAATTAAATATCACATCGAGAAATACCGAGAGCAATATCCAGCAACAACGGAAATGCTTGACACTTGTATCTATGTTGACGACGTAATTAGTGGTGCTGAGAACATTTCCCAAGCCTTAAAATTATCAAAGGAGGATGCTGACACAATCATGAAGAATGCCAGAATGACGCTATGGAAATGGAATTCAAACAATCAAACACTGATGAGAACTTGGAAAGGGGAAGGACTTGAGATACATCCTCGTCACTCGGAAGACAGTTCTCAAATCCCTTTATCAAAGGTTGTAGGGATACCATGGAATGTCGTCCATGACTATTTCACAATTGATGTGAAAGGACTTATGGAATTGGATACGTCTAAACTTATCACAAAAAGAGTTGTACTTCAATCAGCTGGTAAAATATACGATCCAGTTGGGTTTTTGTCACCTTACACAATTAGGCTCACAAATGCCTATTACAAGAACTTTGGCTACGGAAGTTAGCCTGGGATGACGAGCTACCACCAGATATTTATGCAATATGGTCACAATGGTGGTCAGAACTTCCACTTTTATCAGAATTAAAGATTCCACGAATGATCCTCGATTTCAGTGGAGATTCAAGTGATGTCCAAATCCATACATTTTTCGATGGCAGTCAAAAAGCATATGGAGGGTCAAGTACAAAGACAGAAACAGCATTAATCTCGTGACATCCAAGAGCCGTGTCGCACCTCTGAAAAGGTTTTCCCTGCCCAGATTGGAACTGATGGGTGCTTTACTTGCTGCACGCTTAGCGAAGGAAGTAAAGAAAATCATTGATCAAAAATTTTCAACCAAAGCCTTTCTGTGGACGGACTCTCAGATCACCTTATATTGGATCAAAGGCCCAAGCCATAGATGGAAACCCTTTGTGGCGAACAGGGTTCGCGAAATTTAAGCCCTCGCCCATCCTAACTCGTAGTTCCACTGTTCAGGCAAGGACAACCCAGCAGATGTCCTTACCAGAGGAATTAGTGTAGACGCTCTTTCAACCAACTCCAAGTGGTGGAATGGATCATCATTTCTACGTGAAACCGACTTTCTGACCAAAGGAATAAATGAACCTATCCCAGAAAGGTTGTATTTAATAGAAATGAAAAAGAACTCTCAAATCCAAAAAAGGACATTTCCTTGACATTGACAGTGACTCAAAACAATTTCTTTGAAAATATAATTAATATTTCAAATAATTATATAAAATTAATTCGGGTTGTAAGTTTTCTTTACAAGTTCATACATAGCAGTGTAGAACCAGAACTGCAAGGCTAAATTGACCCCTTACTTCACAAGAGGTAAGTCATGCTGAAAACTGGCTGACCCGCTCATTGCATGAAAGGGAATTCCCTGAAGAAATGTGTAAATTTTTGGCAGGTGAGCCTATTCCTATTAGAAGCAAATTACCCCCCCCCCTTAATGTTTTTCTTGATGAGAGTAACATTATTAGAGTAGGAGGCAGACTTGCAAATTCAAATTTAAACGAAAAGGCTAAATTCCCATAATTTTACCTAGTAGAAATATTTTAACTGATATCATATTGACATATTATCATAAAAAAATATTTGCTTGCAGGACCCAACTCACTCTTGTATCTTGTTCGTCAAAAATTCTGGCCCCTCAATGGCAGAAATAACTGTCGTAGAATTATTCATGAATGTGTGATTTGCTTCAAAAATAAGCCCATCACAATGAATCAAATTATGGCCAACCTATCGAGAGATCGTGTATCTCCGAATTATCCCTTTAATATCACGGGCATTGATTTTGCAGGCCCATTCTTTATTAAATTTAAAAATCAAAGAAAAGGTGCACTAAATAAAATTTATGTAGTAATATATGTATATTTATGTACAAAAGCAATTCATTTAGATTTTGTGACAGATCTCACATCCCAAGCATTTATAGCAAGTTTAAAACGGTTTTTTGGTAGAAGAGGAAAGTGCGGAAAAATCACCTCCGACAACGTTAAAACATTTGCTGGCGCAAATGCCGAAATTAAAAAATTGTTCAAAATGATTAAACTACCTGATCAAGCATTAGCAGAATTTTTGATTAATGAATCCATAGAGTGGAATTTTATCCCACCAAGATCCCCATATCATGGAGGACTATGGGAAGCAGGAGTAAAGTCATTAAAATTCCACTTAAAAAGAGTTGTAGAGAACGCACACTTAACTCTCGAAGAATTCATCACAATACTTTGTGAAATTGAAGCAGTGCTAAATTCCCGACCACTTACTCCTTTGACATCAAATTTCGATGATTTCGAAACACTGACCCCTGGACACTTCTTAGTAGGTAGACCCCTAACTTCCATAGTTGAACCGCAAATAACTGATATAAACGAGAATCGGTTGTCGAGATGGGAAAAAGTTTTAAAAAAATTACCCAACACATATATAAGCTTTGGAAACGCGATTATTTAAATAATTTACAAGAACGTCACAAGTGGAAATTTAACAAGAATAATGTTTTTGTGGGAACCTTAGTTTTAATCAAAGATGAAAATCTTCCCAGTACGGAATGGAGTACTGTCGAATAACCGAAGTATTTCCTGGCACCAATGGTAAGGTCCGAGTTGTGAACTTGCGTGTGCCAAATGGAGAGAGAAACATATTAAAAAGAACCGTTAGAAATCTTTGTATATTACCTGTATTAATTTTGTTTGTAATTATCGTACATATATAAATTAACTTTAATCGTATTTTTAAGTATCATCAAATGTATTGTTTTTGCATTTAAGTGTTGTAAATATTGTGTATCTTATGTTTTAGTATCGTAAATTGCATTATGTATTTGTATTGAAATTTCATTCATTTTCTCTGTTACGACCCGCATGTTCAGAGGGCGCTAGTAGTCCTCTTTGTTTACATTTTTCTCAGTATGCATGTAACCAACCCAAGGAGCGGACGTACCAACCGTCGCTCAATAAACCATCATTATTTAAAGTATTCAGTCCGCGCTCTCTTTTCTTGAGTAGATATACGTTACACATAACTCAAAGTCTGCTCATAGCCAGTTCAATACATTATAGTACTACCACACCTTTTGGGGTCATGGGTATAGCTATCGCACCCCTCCCAACTGGTATTATGTTTCAACGAGTTCAGGTAAAGTTGAGATCAACATTGAGCTTTATTAAATAAAGAAATGGTGGACTGTGAAATATATGTATAAGCGACGCTTAAACTTTTCCATTATTTTCTTTCAATTGATTCAAACTCTTATTAAGAATCAATCCATTAATCATAAGTTCATCGAGTTCCAATTAAGAACAAATGCTACAATAAGTACAGACAGAAATATTTTTTACTCGAATTGGTCCTTATCCAACAGTGCGATGAATATTCTCTATAATTTAAGATAATATTTTTAAAAATAGTCTTCCATTTATATAAAGTAGTACAAATCGTATTACTTTCAGTTTGTGATTTAAGATATTTGAACACATGCTAGAAAAGGGGGGGAGGGAAGCTATGAAGCAGAAATTCAAATCATAGAGATTTTCATGCAAGATGCTATTTTTTTTTCTAAAATTACTACTTACAAATTTTTTTAATCAGGTATAACACTTTCACTTTTATTCAATCAATTAAGACTATATATAATGTATGTTTATAAATAAAAAAAAATTGAAAAAGAATAAGAACTGCGTAGTAATAAAAGTTTTGTAGTTTTGGTTGATTTTATGGCATGCATGTTTACGTTTTATTTCGTTTTATAATACATGCTGAAGAAAAAGAGTTATGTTTTTCATAACTAAAACAATATTATATTTTTTTCTTGAAGATTCAAAAGAATACGACTATAAAATAATAGATTTGTATAAGAAATATAATATATAGTTTAGGAGCATAGTTATTTTTAAAAGAAAAAAAAATGAGTATATTAAAAATTTTTTTAAAAAAAGAGTAAAAGAAATAATGCTATTATACAACATTTCATTATTTCTGACAAACAGACAGAACACAAATTATCATGATAAATAAGATAATTTATAATTCTTAGACATTTAACTATTATTTAGAAATTATTAAGCATTAGTATGTAATCTAATTTTGTATTATAATCTATTTATATAGAAATACACTTATAGCATCCGAAGATAATTTAGAAATTCAATAAGTGTTATATGTACAAAAATATTTCGTATGATAAAATTAGTTCTGAAATTTGTAGTTTTGATTCCGTTGTTTTAAGAGAAGACATCATTGAATAATTTTAAATAATTGTATTCATTCTCTATTTAGGCTATTTTTGATTACACTGCATTTTAATAATAATTTTGTATGCCATTGATATGAAGTGGCTAATTCATTAGAAGCTAATGAGTTATTAGAGGTAATAGCGAGAAGGATAAAAATATAATCTTAAACATTTTATTTTTGGCTGATTGAGTACTATTGCCGTTATCCATGGACTTGTTGATATTAGTGAGTGTTTATTAACGTCGCTCTATAAAGCAACATGAGAGCTATTGGTAACGGACCTAGTAATTTTGAACCACAGTTGAATAAAAAAGGCGACACTTTCAAGATAGCACCCCCTTCAATAACGTATACCCCCTGCCAGCGGGAGGATTTTGAACAAAGAAAGATTGAACCTGCATTACCGCCTCTACACGGGGAGCCGTAACTCCACTGGGGCTCGAACTCATGACGCACAGGACAATAGGTTTCTGTGGGCAGTCAATGTTCTTCATAGAGCAAAGTTTAAGTAATCCCACATCAATCCAAAACTACCTTAATACTTTTTTTTATCATTTGAAGAATTTACATTTGTTATAAAAGAATATATTTAGAGCCAACTCTTGTTTGAAACTAATCAAATATTGTATTGGTAAGATCAGGATAATAAATAAGGCAGCACGCGCGCGATGAAGAAATATTTTTTTTTAATTTTAATATATATATATTTATCAACCATTCAAGTATTATTATCATTCTCAAACAATAAATTGTAAGAACATAAAGTATGTTTTATAAAAGTATCATAACTCTTATTTCTTCATCTTTTGTTTGTGTATTCACAATTTATAAATCAGAGGGATTGTTTTATATCAGGTGTTCTTAAACTTTTTGGGGTAGGGGAGAAAATTTTGTGCGACCCCATAAGCATTGCACAAAGTTTGCACAAGCTTGGGTAACTTTATATGAGCTTTATTTGTAGTATAATATGGTTTTACAGTATAAAAACCCATAATAAGCTTTTACTTTGAATATAACGATATAGATGTTAATTTACCAAATAAAAAAAGAACATTATCTATACTAATAAAATAAAGAGTTTGTGTGTTTCAGCTGTTCCTGCGAAATTAAGCAACCCAGATGTATGAAACTTGGCATGTAGAAGCTATAGGTCATTATGCTAATAACCTCGAAGAGTTTTTTTCGAAATTCACTTTAGATTTTTTTAAAATTCAATTTTTATGCGATTTTTCAGTTAAATGGAGATATGACGTCATCAGCCATGCCAAGTCATAACTTTGAGAGAATAAATGTTTCGAGCTGTTTTGGGGGGAATTTCAACACATTTTATAGTAAATATACTTATTTATGGTTGTATTTATTCGTTTTTTTAACTCTTAGTGGAGGAATTACAGATGTTTTTCGAAAAAAATCATCCTAAGAAAATGTTTTTTCTAAATTTTATTTTTCCGATTGCAACACTAATTTGATAACAGTAGGTAACAGTTGGAAGATGCATTGGTTTTAAAGTTAAGCCTATTATGTATTTTTTCAATAACTAAATTAAATTCGTTTAATATACACTTTTGTTTTGCTTATATTTTGAATGATTATTCCGAACCATTTATGGGTTTAGATTTAATTTTGTTGTTTTTTTTCCAGCTTAAAAATTTCTGATTTGTGTGTAGTCAATTGTAATTTCTGTTTTGGTTTAAGGCAGCGGCACATTTATTATTCTTTTTTCATCTTAACCTTTACATGTATTCATTTGATTATTCTGTATTGTTTCTGGTTTTACATTAAACTGTGTCATTTATCTTCCAGAATTTCTGATTTTTTTTGTGGTCAGAGGTTTCATGTTATAAATTTTTACAGTAATTCTAAATTGAATTGGTTTAATATGCATTTTTATGGTTTTCAGTTGTTAATGTTGATTGTTTAGATGTTTGTTTAAATGTTGTGTTTACTATTTTAGGTTAAGTGCCACGTTTATTTTATGAACTACCATTAGAGGTAATTATTTTCAATTGTTAATGTTGATTAATATGTTGTTCTAAACAATGACCCAAGTATACGAGCTGTTAAATTTTAGGTATGATACATCCCCTTGCCAAGTTGTCCCAAATGATGGTGATGGCTTCTGTCTCTTCAGTTCAATTTCTTATTTGTTGTGTACAATCCCGTATTATTGTTCGACGGGCTGTTCATTTATTATCATTAACTGGAATATATTTAAGGTATTTACACTTGATCATGAATTGAACAACTACTCATCTGGCAAAGCGTATAAAACTGCCATGTTGAACCCTAGGACTTACTGCTCCGCTTCTGAGTTACAGGCTGTCTGAACTCTGTTCTTTCGGTTTCCAGATTTTTCATAAGGGATATCTCTTTGCTGTATTTTGGTGAGAATTTTCAAACTGTTAAAAACATGAGGTTCAGTGGCAAAAACTTGGATACCTATGTGTTTGTTTCTTCTTATATTGAATCGAAATTTTTGAAAGCAACACTTGAGTCATCAGAAATCCTTAAGCTGGGAAAAAATGACTATATAAAATCTAAAACCAGAAACAGTACAGAAGAATCAAATGTATACATATAAAGGTCAAAATGAAAATAGAATAATAAACCTGACACAGCCTTAAATCAAAATAGGTATTACAATTGACTACATACAAAATAAATCAAATTTTTAAGTTGAAAAGAAATGACAGAATTAAATCTAAACCCAGAAAAGGTTCGGAATAATCATACCAAAAATAATGTAAAACAATGTATATTAAACTAATTTAGTTATTGAAAAAATATATAACATGTTTAGCTGGAAGACCGATGCATCTTCCTATCAGAATACAGTCTTAACCGTTTGGGTCCTAAGCAGTAATAACAAAGATTCTTGCGTGTTTTTATATTAAACAAGATATCAATCATTGGCATGGCCAAGTAATTTTAGCGCGTTTTCACATGTTGTATTTTACAATAATGCAACTAATGAACTTTTTACTAACAGAAAGTAGTGTGTGTGTGTACTATACTTAAAAAAAATAATTAATTTAAATATGATTCGGCTCATCTAGGGTACAAATGCGAAAAAACCGAGGTCAATCGGTTGCTTATTGGCTGAGAAAAAGGTACGACAAAATATGGAACGAAGACGAAATTTGCGTGCTAATAGCGCTTTTTTTACACTATGTGAAAAATGCGCTAAAAAAAAATTAGTCAGATTTTGGTGGATATAGCGTGATTTGCTTTGCGCCAATTTGGCTGTAGTGATGCTAATACGTAAGAATACAAAGGCTAATACAAATTTTTATTTATATATGAGGTTTTCTTTTTGTTAAACTGAAATTAGTGATACTATCAATATACAGTTGTACTTGGGCTATGTATAGCATGAAACTAAGTCATCACCTGAATATCAGTCACCGCAGTCAAAGTGGCTATTTTTTCACCAAAATTTGATTTTTTCCATATGACACATAAGAATCTGTTACTTTGATATTGTGGTGCAAATGTTGCTGTGATAACGCCAATACATAAGTACACTTTTCCTTAATTGGCAGATTCCATATTTTTCCATTGTAACAAAAAAAAGTAGACAAATGCACCTGAAGAAAATAACACTCAATTCAAACTAATTGAGGTCAACAGATTGTCAATATTGTGATTTTAAGTTAGAATTTCTATTCACGTATAAGATTTTGCTTATGGTAGTTTCATCAAATCTTAATTTATTTATCTTTTGGTTTGATATAATATTATAATTTCTATACTATTGGTAAGGTTACTTTTATATTTATTTGTTTCTTTTATTTCAATTTTAAATATTTAAGATTTTCTGTTGTGTGTTTTTTGTAGTTCAAAACTGTTTATGGCAATTTTATCAAAATTAAGGCTTACTTTTTCTGTTTTAGATAACGTTTTAATTTAAATGATGTTATAATTCCTATTTCAGTGTCACAGTTTTATTTTTCTGAACTATCCTTTTCTTGCATATCATTGTTGGTACAGTGATTATGTGATACAAAGACTCAAAAGTCTATTTTTCAGCCGAACAATAATTTGTGAGACCTTTTGTAAACAGAATCATAGATCATGATTACCTATTCATGACACAAATATCAAATGTTTTTTTTTTTTTTTACAATCAATGAAACTACACATTCACTTCTTACCAGAATTTTTTTTTTGTCATATCCATTTGTTCACAAAAAAAAAAAAAAAAAAAAAAAAAAAAAAAAAAAAAAACATATGTTAGAAAAATTATGGATGAACACGGAAACTATGGATGTGATTAAATGCTCAAAATAATTTTCCTTCTGACAATCAGTTCTTCATGCTGATTGTATATATATATATGCATTGCATACATTTTTTACACATAAATGTTACATGTTTTACATATATATGCCAATTTCTGTTGTTGAAGATAAATATTCATCCTTCCTAATAATAATTCTTCCTTCATCGGCATATTCAGTATTTTGTTCAATGTTGAAAATATTGCTCAAATTTTGTACAACGGAAAGAAAATGACATTGATTTCAAACTAATTGCTATTAACATGTTGGTAATATCGTGAAGATAATGCTTCATATCTATGAGAAACCAGAATGTACCATTTTTTTTGTGTATCGCTGTTTTTTGCCTTTTGGTCCCTATGACCGAAAATAACTCATTTTTGTTTTAAATGAAAAAAAAGCATAATTTTTTTTTAATAAAAAACTATTTGCTGGAACTATGATAAGGTGACCTTGAAGTCATATTTTCTTTTGAATTCCATTTTGACCAGATTTTTCGCCATGACTTAACTTTGCTTCTGGCAATCTTGCAAATCAGAAAAATGTTTCATTTGTGATCGTAAAAATTTTTGCAAAGAAAAAAGATGCACCTTGAAAAGATTTTCTCATATTTCCCTCTGGATTTCTTTAAAATTCAGAGTTGAAATGATTTTACGTCTCATACTATCATGGTTTAACGTTGCTTCTTATTATATGTTACTCACATAGTTTCTTTTAGATTATATGCATATTTTATTTTATACTGTCCATATAGGATATATATATTTCAATTATCATTAAAGTTATTTATCATTTATGTACTCATTCTTTTGCTCTTTGCAATCAAATAGTAATTTTTAATAGAAATGTTGCAAAAAAGTATGGTTTCAATAATTAATTTTTTAGCAACATGGTTTATTATTTGTTTCATTCAGTACTGTTGTTTGTTCTGAACTATTTCAACGGGGACCTGTTTTAGTTAGATTTTGATTTTACTTCATACTAATTAAAGGCTTTTAGTATTTAATTACATCTAATACTGTATATTAGATGTATTACAGAGATGTTAGATAGTTTTTTGAGGTATGGGTGCAATGCTAATTTAATTTTTTTTCATTTGAAGGCTTCCTAATATTTCTTATTTATGATAGCATTTAGTGCATCAGTTTATCATTAATTTTTTCTTTCAGTTCATCTATTGCAGGTTATTTCACCCATAGTTCCCATAGCAGAAACTAACTACTGCTATCACTTTTCTGTAATTTTTATTTATATTTGCATTCATTCATATCTATTTACTATTTAGCTTGATAATTTTCTCTCTTACATTGAAATATTTCTTTTTGTTAAATTATTATTTACTTTGAGGCCAAATTGCAATTTACTTAAAATTATTTCTAATGTGAACATTCATTTCAAAAAAATATTTTTAACTTTTGATTATACTACTTTTTATACAGGGTTTTACCCTCACTAAAAATATTATAATTCTATAATAGATAATTTTTTTTAAAACTTAACCCGTGCGAAGAACAGGCATTTCAGCTAGTATAGTATAATTGTACGATACATTATACTTAAACTATAATGTATTTATTAAGGTATCCGACTACTTGCGGCAAAAATTTTTTTTAAAAAAAAGAGAAACGAGCCTTACAGTAGTTGCATAGATGTGTAACATCTGACATGTTATCGTGGTAACTACGCAATAGTGATTTTAATCCTGAAAAAATAGATCGGGTATGATTGGAAATAATTTTTTATCGAATAAATACATCTTTAATGAAAATTTTAATTAACACATGAGGTAATGCAATTTTTTATTAAAATATTTATTTTTGTTCAATTTGGGAAAGAGCGGAGACAATAGATTTCTGAAAACTAAAATATGACACATATACTTGTGATTTAAAATAATTTTAAAAATCGTTAAAAAAACAGCGTCAATAACAGTACCACTGATAGTTGTCGAAACATTTCGATCTGTGTTCATGTCGAGATTGAGTTCATCTTTCAGAAAAGCTATGAGCGGCTCAGCTGCTGGCAAACTGAAGTTAACGTTAAAATCACCATTCAAAATCATGGGAAGCGAGTGAGGTTTTTTTTAAAAAAAGAACAGAACCACCTTCGGTATACGGTAAAAGTACAAAATGCAGGAAATCTTTAATTTTTTTTTAACTGTTTGATTCGGAGAAATGTATGCGAACACTAAAATCACTATTTGTCCATTTTCAAATAAGCATTCTGCCGCACATATGTCCCCTATATATTGACTAACAATACCCAGTCCACTTGTTTGACGATCAATAAAATGCCCTTATATTACTTACTCGTATTTTTTTAAGAATGATTATCTTTGTCAGACGCTTAACAGTAAATATAGTTAGTATAATATAGTTTACACATATAAACATAACTTCAGATTTCATACACAACGAGCCCTGACACTTTGACAATTGAGAGTAAGAATCGCAAGTTTATTCTGGATGAAGTCTAATATAATAAGTGAATATTAACGTCCCACTCTTCAGCTACATGAGGGCTTTTGGGGACGGTCCGCGTAATTTTGAACGATGGTCAAGTGACGCGGACGACACCTGAGCTAGCACCCTCTCTCCTAACTACCACACCACACCAACGGGAGGACGTTTGCGCTCTCGACAGATTTAACGTGCATTGCTCCACTACAGGGCGGGTCTTCAGTGGTACTGGGATCGAACTCGTGACACGCTGGCCACGATCCGATGCCTAGACCACTTGGCTACCGCGGCCCCTTTTATAATAAGACTTGCTGGTATGTGCGAAGTGGATTTAGATTCAAGTAAACGAAACCGAGTTTTTGAATTCCAATCTTTTCAAATGCTAAATTTAACAATATAAAACAAAAAGCTGGCGGCTTGATTGCTACTAAAGTTGGACCCCGATACGAGGGTAGCGAAGAGACACCATCAAGCGCATGCTTAAAAATTAGAAATATTGGAGAAAATCAAAAAATACCCGTTTACATAATTAGTTAGTTTTCTTTAATCGAGGAATCTTTGTTAATCGCAATTAAAATTTTTATATTGACAGCGACAGCGACAGGAATTAACCTCAAAGTATGAAAAGGATTCGCACTAATTCCATATTACTTACTCGAATTTTCTTAAGAATGATGAACTTTGTCAGACGCTTAACAGGAAATATAATTATTAATATATAGTTTACACATATATAAATATATCCTCAGAGAGAGATTTCACACACAATGAGCCCTGAGACTTCGACAATTGAGTGTAAGAATTGCAAGCTTATCCTGAATGAAGTCTAATAAGACTTGCTGGTATGAGCGAAGTGGATTTTAAGTCATGGAATCGAAATCAAGTTTTTGAATTCCAATCATTTGAAATACTACATTTAACAATATAAAAAAGCTGCCGGCTTGATGGCTACTAGAGTTGAACCTTGAAGCGAGGGTAGCAAAGTGGATTTTAAGTCATGAAATCGAAATCAAGTTTTTGAATTCCAATCATTTGAAATACTACATTTAACAATATAAAAAAGCTGCCGGCTTGATGGCTACTAGAGTTGAACCTCGAAGCGAGGGTAGCGAAGTGGATTTTAAGTCATGAAATCGAAATCAAGTTTTTGAATTCCAATCATTTGAAATACTACATTTAACAATATAAAAAAGCTGCCGGCTTGATGGCTACTAGAGTTGAACCTCGAAGCGATGGTAGCGAAGAGACACCACCAAGCGTGCTGATTGGTCAAATCAAATAGCGCGCTCTTCCCCAGCTTGATGGCTAGTAGAGTTGGACCTCGTGCGAGGGTAGCGAAGAGATACCACCAAGCCCGCTTATTTGTCAAATCAAAAAGCGCGTGCTTCCCCGACTTCCTGTTACGCATTTCCGTC
Organism: Trichonephila clavata; assembly: GCA_019973975.1. Lineage (NCBI taxonomy): Eukaryota > Metazoa > Arthropoda > Arachnida > Araneae > Nephilidae > Trichonephila > Trichonephila clavata. The sequence goes on from BMAO01036907.1 coordinate 176,897, forward strand.
CCTTTTCACGAAATCACTCCAACAAATATCCAGCAACCGAGAGTAAAGATGTTACACATAAAAAAATGGAGATCAGGGGATTTTTTTGTTTTGTTATTTTTAGATTTGTTTGTACATTTTAAGAAAAATATGCTAAAATGAAGAAAAGAAAAAGAAATATTATTACTAAAAAGGGGAAAAAAATGGGTAAAAATTAACAAAAAATAACATAAATGCAGCCCATTCTGTACCAAAATTTTATAAACAGATTTTCAATTTTTCAATTTTGATGCGTTGCAATGTTATTAATCTTTGAAGTGACCTTCAGGATAAGAGATATTTTAATTTTTACAAAAACTAGAGTTTTTTATCTATGTTATTACATGAAATTGCTTAAAAAACATTGGTTATGTTCCCATAAGGGGCTGTAAATTTTGTAATAAAACAGCGATTGATAAATCTGAATGTTTACACATTTCTACTATTATACAGAGTATACACAAAAAATTTCAGTTAATTATTTTCAAAACTTTTTGTGCAATCGCTGGCTCCATTTGAGTATTAAAAAAAACACATTTCGAGTAAAACGCTTATTAAAGTATGACATCTTGCTTAATGTAACGGCATTTGCTGTTACTAAAACACTTGTAGTTATTGTTCTAATGAACGGAAAATAATAAACTTGGTATTTTTATTAAGCTAAAATAAGATGACCTATAAAATAAAATCATAAAAAAATTTGACAATTTTTATCAAAATTCAAAAATTTTAGGGTAGTCGGATACTTTAAGTGTTGTCATTTTTAGTTCACTTCTCAGATCATCACCTTCTATTAACAACGGTATATGCGAGATGTAGGTATCAATGGGAAGGCTGTGCTTAATTATTTTTAACTATGTTGTTAAATCTTGGAATAAAATACTCGATACCACCGAACAAAGTACTCCCTCAATATTTTTTAGGTTTGATCGATACTCTAAATAAACAAATAATCCATTGGATTTCTTCATAAGAATCTAAATAAATAATTACATTATTATTATTATTATTATTATTATTAATGATAAAATGTTATGTGTATCACCAAAAAGACTTATCAAAAATCCTAAAATCTTTGATGACCCCAGCTGCAAGTCATGACATCCTATTTAGATTTGAAACCTCTAGTTTATTAAACACTGCTTTTATGTTCAAATTTTTACTATAATACAAAAAGAAATAGCAATTTATTATAAGGATATTTACTTTTTTAAAAATTCCCACTGCAAAATTCTTTTTTTTTCTTTTTTTTCTTCACCTCATCATTTTTTAATCAGAAAAGGAACGAGTGAAAAAAAAATCTGATTTCTTTTCTTCAGCATTAAAACATTGAGTTTTAAGAGGGGGAAAATTCTTAATTAAGCTTTAAATTCAACAGCCCTGGTTCCAATTTCACACAGCCTGTCTTAATTCATTCATAAATATTTAGATGTTTAATTTTCAGAGATTCCCCAAATTTAATTAGGCCGGTATTAGAGGCAAAGCGAACATTCTGCATCGTTCTCTTTCACAGCTTCGTCTTGATAGATTTTTACGCTTTGAAGCCACAGGATTAAGCACTGACATCTTTTCTTTTGAAAAGAGTCTTAGAAACAAATTAAATTTCAAATTTCTTTTGGCGTTTGATGTTTCGTCAAATGTATTTTTTTAGAGAAAGTTTCTTTAATTAGTTACTTATTGGTTACTAAATTTCTCCAAGACTATCTTTTCATCAATTTAAAAAAAGCTATTTGCTCGAATGTAGGCATTGTTTTCCCTTTCGTAGAATTTAAATTGTATTTTGAACCGAGTCAGGAGAGTTTGGTCATCTTTTGGACAAAAAATAATTTTTATTTAATTAGGTTCGTTATTTTCTGTTTGCTTGGATTATAATTCAAGAAAATAATGTTTAGTTGTGCCTTCTTTGATTCTTCTCAAAATTAATTATTTTCGTTGGTTTTCATTTACGTCGTATTAATTATTAGTTTTCTGTCCTCAATATTTTTTAATTTTATTTTGTACTTTCATTTCCATTTTAAAAAACCTGAATTAATACTTATCGTTCAATATGTTACTTTATTACAGTGCTGGTAGCCGTCTGTTTTAATTTTAAACGTAATTATGAATTTCAATAAATAAACTTGTGTATTCTTATTTTTGCTTATTACCTTAAAAACGTAGATTTTTAAGTGAATAATTGTTATAGTAAAACTCTATACCATCATTGGATAATAATTCATCAGAATATTGTTGGGTAACATTGATTTTTAAGGGGATTCCAAACTGTGACGTATTAAAAACTTTGAGAGTAGATCATGTGAGGTTTTGTTGTTAGCTAAAGCTAAGAGGGAAAAATTAAATTGTCGTCGGTAGCCTACTTATTTTTTTGACAAATGTAATTAAGAAATGATAGTTAAAATAATTACGCGTATTATATTGATTTTTAAAAACTATGAAGTCCTTTCTTTATAGCATGTTTTGACTACGCGCTCTAGCGCGTGATTGGAACTGGATGTAATAACCCCTGCTAAATGCCACATAACTTGCTGTTACAGTATGTTTGAAAAAGAATCAAAATAAAAAAATAAACAACAATGTGCCTTATTTTTGTATGAAACTATACTATAAGTGAACTTAATTCTTGTCGTTTATATTAATACATATCTATTATAATACCAATAAAAACACATGATTTGAAGAGGGGTAAAAGGGTAATAAAAATTGCATTTCATGATGTGAATTTAATGATACACACTAAAATAAAAAAGTTAATTCTTATAATGTTAATAAGTAATATATGGAATTCTATATTTGAATCAAATATTAATAAGATTTTACTTTGCTTTGTACTATATCTGTCTAACTCGTCAGCACATGCGTTTTATCTTCCGCTACATCTGTTCATACATGGGACAAACTTTAATCTAATTTGTTCCGTCTATGCTTAACGTGCGATATATATCTGAGATTTGATTTCCAATAAAGGCATTATTTTATTCAACCTGTTCACATTTCATTCGACCCTGATATATACCTATGATTTTATGTCATCTAAATTCAGAAAGAATTTTTAGGAAATTTTTCAACCTGTAGATTTTTGTGGTTTCTTACTAATTTTGCAAAGCAATTTTCAATATATTTTTCAAAAGAACTGGTGAAAAACATATTATATTAGTCTTAACTAAAAATGCATTATATCATCATCAAAAATTTTCATCAAGCACTGTTATTGAATTTTCAAATATTGGTATAGTTTCTCGATACAGAAGTGTCAGGAATGTCGACTTAATGTGGACCGAGAAGGGTTGCCGAGTTTGTGAAAAGGCCGGCTTATCGAGATTGAGATTAAAAAAGAATAAGTACGAGTTTTTCCTCAGAAAATATTGTACTGCACTTATACGTATTGTTTGTTTGATAATACAACGGAAAATAAACTCTCCAAGTACCCTCAAACATAGAAAAGTACTTACTTTATGAAGGCACACATAGATCATTTACTACATGAAAACTAAAATTATGTAATGTATTGTATGCAATAATTTACTTGATCAGATACACCTCAGAAAAAACTTTTATGAGAGCAAAAACTGTCTGTAATGAAAGTGAAGTAGCCATTTTTGCCCAAACTGGCTCTTTTTTTAAAAGAAATACATGTGGTGTTTTTTCAACCTGCATGGGTGTGACCGAGTAATCAAGTGCGGAATTTTCAGGGATCTACTGTAGCAGGTAAAGGGGCTATGATATTTTGAGAGCATGATACACATTTTTATGTGTATAAATTTTTAACCGAACAGTTTCGTCATTTCTGGTATAAAATTATTCTGAAGACACTGATAACAAATCAAAATAATGGCACGTATAAATTTCTTGTTCTGAACCAGTCCCGCGATCACTGCGTGAAATATTGTTTATTTTGCAATCAGTCATTGAGTTCCTTGTGCATTTCAATGTACACCAGATTTTCCCACAATTTTAGCTGTGAAGGTTCCTAAGCGGTCATTCTAACTACAGCATAGTCACGAAAAATTAAGACTGAAATGAAACGCAACATACATGTGGTGTATAGAATCCCTCTCTACGCATTTCAACAATAACATTCCATCCTGGGAGTGCTGACAAAAACCCTTTACTCCACTCCTTTATGACCTTAATCTTGAAAGGTACCATCAGTAACAGATAGTTTAAGAATATCCCCCCCCTTTTTTTTCAAACCTTAGTAAAGCATTTGGGGCAAATTTCATCACGGATTGTGTGCTGTCGGGCTGAATTTGTAAGACTATTATGTGTATTTTTTGTAGTATTATGTTTTATTACAAACTGTGTGTGTGTTAATGTAGTTATTATTACAGTAATATCCTACCGCATGTAATTCGCGTTTTCTCCCACCAAAGGACGTTAGCTGCGTCATATACATAAACACAAACAAATCTTGCGCATGGACCGAAATTATTTAGAGCATTAATGACCTTACTTAACTGTCTAGGTTATGCCGTGCGTTCGTTTTGTGTGCAGTATGGTATAATGTATTAATTGTAAGAAAATAATTTTCATTAAACCTGATTCAGCGTAATCAAAAGTGTCGTTTATGAGTTTGTACTAGAGCTGTAATTTATTGCAGCTGATACAGTGTACAGTTCTCCCAGAGGACAATACATAAATGGTTACAATTTTTTTTATTTTATTGGATAACCTACCTGTACTTAAAAATTACTAAAAATCAAAATAATTTTTACCAGTAGTTAATTATTTATGAAGTTATCACTGCTGCAGTACAAAATATTAATTAAAATTGGTCATTTCAATGGTTTATTTTCTTGTTTGTGATAGAGGAAGAAATCAAAGTTTAAATTACTGAAAATAATATATTTGTGATTCCGTTTTTCATTGAAGTAAAGCTAATGTTAATATAAATGCAAATATTTAACAAAATACAAAAAATGAACTATTACGCTTTTCTATGAAAGACTAGGGAAAAATAAAACTTGAAATGTCACTTGACTGGAATATCGGAGAGTATAAATGTTGAAATATAGGTACATTAAGAAAGACTTAAAGAAATTTGATTCTGATGTACAAATTTTATTAGATTAAAGCTAATAAATCTGTTAATTTTATACACAGTGTTAGCAAATGTAATTGATGTAATTATTTTATTATAAATATATTTGAATGTAAGTATATCGAGCTTGATAGAATAAATTTATAAGTAGGGATATCATAATTTTTTCAAAAAAGAAGCTTAAAATCTTAAAAGAATATGTATTTCCTTTTTAAAGAACTTTTTGAACAGTGTTACATTGAATACTTCCATTGAATGAATATCTTTCCCAAGAGATCCTGTTCTGAAGCTGTTATTTTCTTCCAAGATATTTTGAGAGAAATATGCAGCAATTATGTAGATGAAAAAGCATAAAATTGTGTTTATAACGTAATTCGAAGCATATATGGCACGCAACACACAATAGAAAGAGTGTCCCGGAAGATGTTACTGTTTGTTACTGAGAAGACCGAATCTATCTAGCGTAACTAATTTTATTTGCAATTTATTGAGAGAAAATAACTCTTATTTTTTTTATTTCATGTTTTTTTTTTGTTTGTTTTTTTAAAGAAGCTAATGTGCAAATTTGGAAAGCACAAAATAAACTTTTGTGTTCATCATTCGGCTTCTTTCATATTGTAAACAAGTAAAATAAGTTTTCCTGGAGATTTGTGCTTGATCGTCTAGGACCGTATTCAACCTGTGGCCTGCGGGCCACATGCATCCCTTTGGACCATTCTGATTGGCCCATTTATGGCCCGCTGCAGTAACAAATTCAATTATTTAAGAACATTGCATTAAAAATTTAACGAGAAATTCTATCAATCAAGCAAAGTCGAGCAATTCAAGTCGATAGCAAGTTTTGATATCGACATCGTGCTGGAACAAATTGCGATTAAACATTTTTTTTTCTTTTTTAATTGTACCAGTTTGTAATAACAATAGAGTAGTGACCATATAATGAGTGGAACTAATTTTTAATTAACCCTCATGTCATCCAAGCGAAAAATATCTAAATAAAATATGTTGTCTTAAGACGATTTGGATCTTCACTATTTTGTAGAGAAAAACAAACATGGGTCAACTTGTTTGATTTGTCGGGAAAATGTTATATATATATATAAAGTATTTGTGTACTTCTGTAAGCACGTAACAAGCTATACTTCTTTGGCGTAACAAGAAAAAATTCTTTCTAAAAATTTTATCCTTCGCGTTATCCTACGTTTGTAGAAAAAACGACACTAATAATAGAAAAAATAAGTATTTAATTCACTGAAAGTTTTATTATTATGCATTATCAAGTTAAATAAAGTTTCTTTAAGTATCATAATAAAATTATTTCTACATAATTAAAAAGATAAACAATTTTTACCATGCAACGTATACATATTGATATTTATTATTTAATTCACTTCCATTGCTTAGAATTCAGTAGACATGTGAGTTGCAAGAGGCTTATGATAGCTAAAGTATGATACAAATAGTCTTGTAAAAACATTGTCTAAATATCGTATAGATACAGTATCAATAGTTGTACGATATCGTGTTGTAGATACTACAGGGTCATTATTCATTGACAGATTTAAATCTTCACTTAAGAAATTGATAAGTTTTCCAGCATTTTCTATTTTGAAATTAAGATTGAAATCTCCACTTATAAAATCAGTGGTAATTTATCCTCTTCTTTACCCATATATGTTCCCCCGAGCCTTGTGCATGGATATAATGCCGGTTTCAAAAAATGAATAATATCTTCAATTTTTTGCTTTGGAGAAATATAAATTGCGATGATCGAAAGTAAATAGTTCCTTCATAAAAGATAAATAATATGCCTTTTCTTTAAATATCCATTATTTTTCGATTTTGAAATAAACATTTTTTCATGCTACTATTCTTCCAAATTTTCGCTTACTTTATTCAACTTTCTGATGATTGTGTTCTGACAGCTGTCATGCTGAAAGAAAATGACTCACTGTTATAATCTTCCCCTTTTTCACGTTTAGAGATGGCTTCTGTTCGTTCCCAACTGCTCGAAATACTAAAACCCCTATCCCCCCCCCTTCTATTTTTGTTAAAAAATAAAGATAAGGAGGTTTCTGCGTTCTTCTCGATTGGTGGGGGTCCAGTTTGACTTATATACAGTCTGTGACATCGTTTATATGACACCAACTGAACCCTCTTTTATTGCTCTCTTCCCCCATCGTTCAAGTTTGTGAAGGACTAAAGACACCAGATTCCCAAGTTCAAAAAGGTCATGAACAATACAAAAAAGCTGTACACTTAAGTGTCATTCTCGCTGCCCGATCTTGGCTTAGAACAGGGATGGCCAATCCAAATGATCTTGCAGGCCACTTCCGAAAAACATTATAATCCTGCTAGCTGCATATAAAAATTATATATCTTTACATTAGATTTAGACCCATTGCAAACATTTATTGGAGTGAAAATTTAAAACGGAATGAATTATTATTTATTTCATTATTTTTCATCTATTCAAGCATAAATAATTTAATAATAATATAATGCGATGGATCAATGATCTTTTTTCATACAAACTGGCGAAGTCTAGGTCTATTGAGATTAAATGCAATCGCATTACGTATTCTGAGTAGAATTTGCTTTTGTAGCCACTCACATTGAAAAAATATATTTCACACTTAAACATAATTTTCTGAATGGCATTAAAATGATTATAGCTGTGTGAGATGTACTGTGTATGAGAGAGTTTGTAATATAAAATTTAGGAGCTGTTCTTCTTTAAATTTAGATTTCCACATCAAATTTGTTGATATGCCGATAAGTTCTTTCCTATCCTTCATTTTACGTGTTTTTTTTTTCACAAATGGAAAAAAGGTGTATTTTCCATTAGAAAGCAATTTAGTTTTGCTAGAAATTGTTCTGATGAGTATAAAATTATCTAATGGAACCCAAGGTAGTAAAAACAATAGAATATTCACAATTTAGCAGGAAGCATATATATACAAAGATTAAACGTGTGTTTTAATAGTCTTCTGTTACATTACAATAAAAGTTTTGCAAAATAAAATTATTATATATAAATAAAAGTTTCAGTTTTAATGAATAAGATGCGTTTTAGATACTTATACAAATTTCATAGAGAATGTGAATCATTTTGCATATATATTTATAAGTTTCTTTCCTATTTGTTTATTGTGACTCACCCCAGGGTTCCGTGGATTACAGTTTGAATTGAGGAATCCTACGAACTACAAGGCATCTGGGGGGAACCCCATTCCATTATTAGAAAAATATATCCTGAAACAATATTTAAATATAAATATAATCAACTTGTTATAGGTACTTTATAGATTGCAAAAAGTATTGCATTTGTTATAAAAATAAAAATCTTTCTAAAAATCTTGAGCAGGGCAAGCTGGGCCAAGGACGAAAGGCTTTCATGAGCAGAGTTGAACGGTACCAACCTTAAGTTAATTGGACCAGCCAAACCCGAGATAATCACGATTTAAATAAATTTAAACACCCCCGCACAGGGACAATAGGACCAATAACATGGGGGCCAATTCCACGTAAGGCTCGCACTAATACAAAAATATGGCGGACCTCCAAAAATCAAGTACCTCAATTCCTTTGGGGGTGAAATTTTTCCAGTCCCCATACGATTAACATGGGATCATGATATTTTAGTGATTAAGCCCTCCCCTTGCCTACACAATGGTATTGAAGGAGATGACTGGATGAGTTTCGACGAGTGAAACAGTTGGTTCAAATCTCAAGTCCAAGACTCAAACAGGAGCCAAGATATTGTGAACTTAAACAAATTTTACAAGTTAGAAAAAGATTTAAACATTTAAAAACTATGGAAGAAATAGCCATATGAGCATGCAATTATAATAACTGGAAGAGTAGATAGAGAAGTATCGAATGAGACAGGTCTGAATGGACTGTGAGGCTCGGGTGCTGTGATATTGGCCAAAAAGCAGTAGAGGGGGGTGGAATGCAACGGGGGGATGCCTCCCAACAAGTATGGTTTATAACAATAGTTTTTACGATCCCCCAAATATTAGTTCCCTACCACCAAAAAAGTAGCATGTTAAAAAATTTCCTACCCCATAGGAATAATATGGAGGATTGATATTTTAGTGTGCACGCACTCCCCTATCCCAACCACACGTACATAGATATCAAATACATATGGGGGAGGCACACCAATTCGATCGACACGCATAGCCAAGATCCCTCAGTAACTTCCAAAGTTATTAGACAACGGTGTGCACACGCATCGTAAAAATTTACTCTCATAATTTTTCCCTATCGCGCCAAAAAAAGTATAACTTCTAAAATATAATTTTGCTGGTCACTATACCACTAAGCGCAAATCTTTCATTATTTTTTTTCTTGAAGATCACTTTAAAGACGACATAAATTGACTTTCTTACATTTTAAATATACTTGATCTTATAGCACCCCCCCCCCCCTGTTAATTCTCCTGTTGCGGCCTGCATGAAATAGTTGTCATATGTATGAGGCCCGGCAGAAAAAAGGTTGAGGAGTTACCACCCAATGCTATAGAAACTAAGCAGAACTGACTAGAGACTTCTACAGATGTTATATCATGTAGCCACATGCTTAAGTTTGGAAGCCAGCGTATTAAAAAAAAACATATTTTGTTATCAGTATACATACATGTATGTACAACTATCTTCGTAAAAATTGTTAAAAATGAAGGAAAACACAGGATTTAAATTCATAATTTAGATTTGCGCTCTTTTTTACATTACATTTCCACGCATTATTTTTCATTAATAGTATGTGTAGGGATATTTGATGAAAAATGTATCAAAATAAACATATCGATTTGTTTCTATTGGGATATACGTTCTTTAAGATTGTTTAAGTAGTCTCAATGTTTTTTCCCTCTCGTCTATGATTAGAATATTCTTTTTTAAAAATAAAGTACTGAAAAAGTTCATTGACTTTCATTTAAAGGCAATGGTGATGAATAATCGTATAATCTTAATCCCTAATAAATGATTCACATTGAGGGAAAATATTATAATTCTTTTAATTTACTAACAAAATAAAATAATTGGAATAATGTAACCAAATCATTCGAGAAGCCGTAAAATTTAGTATGTGTAGATATAACTTGCTAGCTAGTTATTAGGAATATTTCATGCAGTTATTGACTTAATCAGTGTTAACTTGGCAGGATTTTTAATTGACTTTAAACATTCAAGTATTGCAGCTACTATTAAAAAGATTGTTTATTGTTCTTTAGGCAATTGATAAAAATAACTTAAACAAATTAAAATCATTTTGTGACTTTAATTTATTTAATTAAATTGTAATTTATACCTATACACATAAATAAATATAATGCGAATTTTTAAGATAAAGAAATATATGAAAATAATTAATAAAATCTCAAAATATAAAATCCCAATTCAAAACCTCATAGATGAACATAACAAAAAAAAGTTTTCGAATTAGTTCAAAAATTTATAAACTAACCATATGCAGCCTAGGATTTCAGAGCTAAAAAAGGGGGTTAAATCTAATGGATGGTACTAATGAATTAAATGTTAAAATTTCAAAAAATTTTCAAAGTATATTTCAAAGTTATCTTATGTACTTAAATTAAAGAATCATAAGAAAAATTTTCACTTTTCTTTCTGACTCCTTAATTTAAATACTTGGATAGTTTACATGTCATGTTGATTTGAAACTCGACAGTACTTTATCAATAAAGTAATTTAACTTATCTTTAATTGTAGTCACTTTGGTTTGAAAAGATTGAAATGTGATATTCCAATACTATTTAATTTTATTAAAACTCATTATTCTGCTATAAGTAACTAGGAGTACTTTTCAACATAGTAATGGTGTTTACTTACAACTTATTAATATCATATTTAATGTTATTAAATGCACTGCATAGGGTACAAAGATATAGGCTATGAATGATGGTAAATAATACATTTTAAATAATGTATTCGAAGTTCATACCAATAACAGTAATGTGCCGCATGTATATTTATGCCCTGTTAGATTACTAAATTTAAATGACTTATTATGAACATACATTAATAAAATGAGATTTTGAAATTTGCATTGGAATGAAAGATATTGAAAATTAAGTTTTTGAATGTAAAATTAAAGGCATTGTTACAAACATCCCCACGACGGTTAATATTTAATGTAACCTACATTATATATATTATAATAATTTATTCATTGAATGCATTAAATTTTATGTTTCTTTGATAAATAGTAATGGATAAGTTCTTGAAAAAATTAATTTTCCTCTGAAACTTTTACTATTTAGTTTTACAAAATGTATCTAAAATCAACAGCTTTCATCAAGTAAAAATAAATTACCAAAATGAAGAAGGAAAAAATATGAAACTTCTCATCCATTAAAAAGAATAACATTTATATTCAAAATATTTATTTCTTTTAATTAATTAGCTCCACCTACATATTTCAAAATGAATAATAACATTTTTTCGTTAATATTGATAAGCGTAAAAATATTTTAGTGACGGTTGACATCATTTTAAAACGGAGATTTTCCTTTTGAAAACTCTCAAGTAAATGTATGAACACACATATAATTTTTCCTGGATTCCCTCTCTCTCATATTTTGTGTTTGAAAACAAATAATGAATGCATATTAAAATTAAGACTTCAAAAAGTATTTGCATTGTAATTTTAATTTATTTAGATATCTTATTAATAATGTGACAACTTATGCAACGTCCTTTCAAAGATTATTTATTTGAAAAAGTTCAAACTGCTTATGAGTTACATATAAATATTCTTATAGCTACGCCATCAAGTTTATGTTTTATGAAGCATTATATGTGGTTTATTTAGGTTTCGGAACTCATTTGAACGTGGATCCTGTCTCATAGGAAGTAAGAATCTTTCTTAAAATCGTCACGAAAAATGGATTACGAACATGAAGGATAGGAAATTGTTAGGAACATACTACATGCTTCTGTGTCAGTATCAATTAGAATATCCAAGAGAGGAAAGGGTTAAACTTAAGGTATCCCACTTCCCTAAAATTGACAATATTTTTTTTAAATTTTATTTTAGAGACCATCTTATTGGCTTTGTAAAACTACCAAGTATACTATTTTCTGTTCACTGGAACAAAAACTACAAGTGTTTTAGTAAAAGCAGATGTCATTACTTGAAGCAAGATGTCATATTTAAAATGTCTTTTACTCGAAATTTGTTTTTTTCTTAAAATGCTCAAACGGGGACAGCGATTGCTAAAAAAGTTTTGAAAATAATTAACTGAAATTTTTTGTGTATGTTCTGAATAACAGTGGAAGTGTTTAAATCTTCAGTTTTATCAATCACTGTTTAATTACAAAATTTAGTCCCTTATGTTAATATAATCACTGTTATTTTAAGCAATTTAATATACTAACTAAAATAAAGGGTTCTAGTTTTTGTTAAAACTAAATATCTCTTATCTTGAAGGTCTTTTCACAAATGAATAACACAGCAACACATCAAAATTGAAAAATTTTAAATTTATTCATTAATTTTTTGTACAGTATGGGGCACGTTTATGTTATATTTTGTAAATTTTTACCTATTTTTTCACACACATTTTAGTAATAATAGTATAACTTTTTATCTTCTTAATGTTAGCATGTTTTTCTTAAAATGTACTAAACAAATCTAAAAACCACAAGACAAAAAATCCCCTTTACCTCTATTATTTTAAAGGGAAAAAAAGTTGTCGCATATGATCGGACACCTTAAGGAAAATATATGATTTTCACTTGTTAGATTTTTATTCCGTTACCAATTTAACATTAATTAATTATTTAAAAGCTAATGAAATCGAATTAATGGGGATTTCATGAAGAATTTCTGAGCTTCGCTTATTTCAAAAGCATTCTATCTATATATATAAAGAAGAAAATCTTTTCACTCATCACGAGATATTCCTAACTGATAGACCTACAAACTTGAAATTTAGTTAATGTGTTTCTTTTAGTGAATAGAAAGCTGCTAAGAATGGGTCTAGTTTAGATGTGTGCACGAGAGTTATTGTGGAGGCTAAAGGATTATTACGAATAAAAATAATCCATTTTTTAAACTGCTACACCTACAGACTTGAAAATTGGTAAGCATGTTTCTTTTGCCGGTTAGAGATGCACTAAGAATGGGTGTTGTGAAAAATCAGCTCCTAACAGGGGTTGCGTGAGTGTAAAACAGTTTTAGAAATTCGAGTCATGTTCTTTTTAAATCGAGGACTATTAGAATATTTTTTTTAATACAACTTCATGAAACACTTATTGAAGCGGGCGGGTATAATGGTTAGTTATTTGAAAATTTGCAAATGTTTTGACGGGAAAAATCTATTATACGCTTAACGAAGTTGTGGGAAGAGGTATCTCTTCCCTCAGTGTGGGGAGGTCGGAAGGAAGACTAGCCATATTTCAAAATAATATCAATTTACCGTCAATATCAACAACAACACAAAACTTAATAACCAAGTTTAGAGATGCACCCAAATTCTAAATACGGATTACAATAGCGAGGCTGACGAGATACGAGAAGACTAATAATTAAAACAGATCACACACACACACGTCCAAGCAATACCTTTTTTTTTTAGACTCTAGGTAGACTCCTTGTGTGCCAACAAGTATAACACAAGGCTTACAAACATGTCAATACTCAATCAATAGTGGTAGGAAGTTTTAAGTACAGGGATACAAGCACAAATGGGAATCAAAAGATAATAGAAACAAGAATGGATGTAAATACAATAAATAAAGAACAAAATACTTGATTGCTCACATGCATAAAATGAAGACATTCAGTAATTAAAATTATGCAATAGTGAAGTTTTGGAAGCACATGTGTGATCAGCATATGTGTGTACATACACACATATACTTAAGAATATACTCAGAGACATATGTATATATATATATATATATATACGTACTTGCAAATATACACATATACAAATACACATATACAAAATACTAAACATTATGAGAAAAAAGGCTATTAATATATGCACAAAACGATGTAAAAGAAGACTTCCTCTGAACAAAGGCAGAGAAATAAGGAGGCCACGCTATACTGTTCTTTTGTAGGCAATTCATGAGAGTACGTATTTCGGAAGAGAATTTAGCACAAGCAAATATTAGATGCTTGACATCCTGGACTGTGTCGCTGGAGCAAGAACACTGGTCCGTAGGCGACAAATTGAAGCGTTTCAAATAGGCTTTACGGTTTTCATGCCTAGTTAGAAACTGGGTAAGTTTAAAATTAGGATCAAAGTGCTTATACTTTAAACGACTCTAAATAGAAGGAATAAATTTCTTGGTGAAGAGCGCCTTAGCCACCTAATCTAATTTAATTTCTATTTTTGACAAATCGTCAACTTTAATATTATAATATTCAGTTACTAAATACTCACGCTCACATTATGTTAATCTATTACTGCTAGTCGCGTATCAGTCTAACTTCTCCCTAAATCTTAATCTCATCTACTTCTAACTCTAATTAAATTTTAAAGACCATTTTTCCCTTAGAGGATTTGTTATTAAAGAAACGTGGAATAGACCCATGACAAGGTCCAAATAGATATTTTTTCTTCCAAAACGAAGAAAAATTGGTCAAGAATCATTTGCTTTTAAACAATGGCTTTTTCGGGAGAGCATTTTGGCAATAGCTGATTTCAACCGCACTATGTAAATATTTTTAAAAAACTACTCAGTACATTGCAAATTATTATTCCCAATAACAATTACTCACTACGTTTATAAATTATTATTAACAAAAAAATCTTATATCTGTATTTAAAATATCTAAGATTCACTGGGGACCTCTAATCCTTTAAGTTACTGAAGTAATTCGTAATTCTTTGAAGTTCATACAACCGATTCAATTTGCATCTAAAAGTATTGAATCTTAATTCGGAGGAATCACGTACTCTGTCCTCGCCATTCAGATAAAGATAACTACAGTTTCCGAAACTAATTGAATTTGTGACATTAAACTCAAGATTACAGATAAAACCCATTTCTCTCGGGGGCAAACTGTTAATAGAAAATCTCGCCAGTGATAATGAGATATCAGAGAAATTCGTTAAATTTTTTGGTAAGTTAAATATGCAAAAAAGGAAAGGATTACAGACAAGCAGAGGCTATTTATTTTCAATGTCGCTTCAGAGGTTTAGAAAATGAAACTTAGTTCTTCTATATTTTAAATTTATTCCTTAGTCATCATAAATTCTCAGAGGAATATATGAATTGCTTGAATTTGAAACTTTTTTGCTTTATCTATAAATTTATTTCCATTATTTATAACAAGTTCCCATTTCAATACATGGAAGACTCGAGAAAAAGATATATGTTTTGCAGTTTTCTGAAATTGTTATGATTTTGTTTGCTCGTTTAGATAACACTTTTCTTTGTATTTTGTGAATAAAAACTAAATTTTCCTGTATATGAGCTAGAATTTACAAAAGATGGAATTACTTTTCTTAAGGAAAACGGTAAAAAAGTTTGCAGCACTTCTGGATATTTTTTTAGCAGCAAAAATTATTTTTTGGGGGAAAATAATAAATATTTAAAATTTCTTATCACACATAAATCCCCAGTAACATTATTAGCAGTGTTGTCTGCTAATATTTCTTTTAAAACTTCATGAGAAGAGTTTCAAATGAAACAAACATACAAAATCAGAATTGTATAATTCCTACGTTTCATAAGTGATGCACTGTTGTGAGTAAACGTTTTCCATTTTGATAAATACATGTACAAAATACAAGGGTATTGATAATTACCTTCAAGGATTTGGAGCTCTGTAGTAAAAAACTAACACGAATACAGCAAAAAAGAACATATGAAAGAATGCAGAAACAATTCAAGTTTTATTTACAAATTTTACATATTTTCTATGTGTGAACATTTGGTCATACGGGATACATTAATGCGACTGTCCAGTCCCTGCCTTACTCTAGCCAACATGGTACTATCAGCGTTATTGACAGCCCATGTTATCGAAAAGCTTGGTCTTATACATAAGACTCAAGTTTTGTATCCCATTTGATGTAGAATGAAATGAAGGAAGGATATAAAAAAAAAAGAAAGAAAACTTGAATTTGTTCTGTATTCTTTCATGTGTCCTTTTTTGCTGTATTTTTCTTAGTTTTTTTTAATAAAGTGCTCTGAAACCTTGAAGGGAATTATGAATGACCCTGAAAATTTTTGGATGTAGCTTACACAAAACTCTATTAATTAAAAGAAATTTATTGTGTGTACACTTTTCCTCTATCACTTATGGAATTTTTGGTTGAAGAAAAATTGAAATTTCTTATAGTCTAAGTCTATTGCATAAAATATGTAGATCTTTAATGACATTAAATATATATTTAAAAAAATTACATTAAAATTACAAAATAATACAAATATATTAAATACATGTATCGCTGAAAATGCACTGGAGGTAAACGGGTTTTCAAATATTTAAGGTGACCAAATACCCTAAAATTATGAATTTTCCCAAAAAAGATGACACATTCTTTTATGATTTTATTTTATAGACCATCTTATTAGCTTTATAAAAATTCCAAGATGATTATTTTTCGTTCACTAGAACGGAAACTACAAATGTTTTTGTAAAAGCAGATGTCATTACTAGATGTCATATTTTAAAACGCGTTTTACTCGAAATGTGTTTTTTTTTCAAAATGCTCAAACGGGGACAGCGATTGCTCAAAAAGTTTTGAAAATAATTAACTGAAATCTTTGTGTATGTTCTGTATAAAAGAAGTGTTATAACCGTCAGGTTTATCAATCACTGTTTTATTACAAAAAATTTACAGGCCCTTACGTTAATATAATCATTGTTATTTTAAGAAATTTCATATAATAACTTAGATAAAGTTCTCTAGTTTTTGTAAAATTAAGACATCCTTACCCTGAAAATCATTTCAAAAATTAATAACATAGCAACTCATCATAATTTAAAAATTGAACACATTTGTTCATAAACTTTTGGTACAAAATAATCCACGTTTATGTTTTTTTTTTACCAATTTTTCCCACACACACATTTTAGTAATAATAATTTCTTTTTATCTTCTTAATTTTAGCATATTTTTCTTAAAATGTGCTAAACAAATCTAAAAACCGCGAAAAATTCTCTATATATCCGTTTAAAAAAATGTCACATGTATACTTTTAAGTATTTTGAGAATTATTAGAATTGTACAATTCAAGTTCCAAATAAATTAAAATTTTAACCAGCTTGTTAAATACCTCCATATTACTTAGAAATTAGTACTTGTAAAGATTAATCTGTTGGATTCAAAATTATTAAGCTAAGTAAGTTCTAGCATTGCTGTAAAATATGGAAATGCTGTAAGTAATAAAAAAGATCATATTTTGCAACCAGTGTACTTGGTTTGTCAGAATCCATTATAAATTTAGGTAAACCAAGGGATGTATTGAATGGTGCCATTAACAGTTATTACAACAAACAAAAGTCATCAAACGGATTTCTCAGAATCCCCTTTTATAGAGTTAGGTGGAATTCTAAAATTGGCATAGTAATTTTCAGTTGCTCAAACATTTTTAAATTAAAATTTAATGAACTTTCTTTTGTTGTTTCTAATTCTCCGAACATAGGCTTATTTCCTGGGAATCCGTATTCCCGGAAAATGGAAAGATTTTCGTACATTTTGTACTAATTGAAATATGCTGGTTTCTGAAAATTCCGGGAAAGGGAAAAATGACGGGAAATCAGTAGCCTTACTAGGATGTTAGGAAGTTTATCTATAGATAATACCTATTTAAATTCCATATTGCAAATGAAATTTCATGAAATTTAAAGTTTAAAGGCACGTTGCATGTGAAGTATGAGGGGGATGGAAAAATAATGAGAACGACCCCCGCAATATATGCTCATATGATATATCTTATGTTCTTTACTTTAAAAATTTTTTTTGGGATAAACCACATAGAAAATGTATCTCATGAAGGAGTTATTGCTTGATATAAGAGATTGAAGATTTAGAATCAGCGTTAAATTTGAAGACACTATAGTAGTAGATGCTTTATTTAATTTTGCTTATGGATAATAAAAATCTTCGGATGATCTTCGGAAACTAAAAAAGAGTAAGGAATGTTTTAAGTATCACATGTATAATTTTTGTTAAAACAAAAATTGCATTAATGTAGGGTTTAGCTTTGAAAGCCTCTTGTTTTAAAAGAGAAATAATTTCTAAAGCCAAAGCATATTCATCTCTTAAAACCAAAAACTGCTCCCTTAGAAGCCGATTTACAATTTCTTAGAGGATCTCTACTCAGCAAAACAAACATGTCGTCAAATTTAAAGTCTTAATGTGTGATAGATCTCGTAATGAGTGAGTGAATAGATGGGTGAGTGATTCGCCGTTCCCCGCTATATATAGATAGATTATATTTTATTTGTATTTTGTAACACAGCATAAATAATATAACTTTAGAAATTTTTAAGCATCGTTATTATTTGTATTCATTAAAAATAATCTACTTTTAGAAAGAAAAAATCAAATTTTGATAAAATTTCGGTAATTCTGCAAATGATATTGTGTTCCCTAAACTTTACGGAATTTTCTGGGAAAGAAGAAAGACCGGGAAATGAAAAACCATACTCCGAACACGAGTGAATTATTTTTAAATTTACCAATCAAATGTATATCAACAAAATTACTTTCTTGTATGTTTTATTTATAATATATTTATACCATTTGTGTGATTTTACAAAAGGAAAAACTCAAAATGGAGTTCATACGAAATTTTAAATTCTAAAATTGACATTTTAAAACATGTTCCCTGAAAAGTAATGTGGCTGCGTTACGTGAGTGGTTTTGGTCCCAAAGTTGTGGACGAAGTTTTATTCTTATCAAGCTCTACACACACACTTAAGAGCACTCCCTCCCTCACGTATATGAGTTGAAACGCGTTAAATCTGTTAAGACTCAAATTCTTCACAGTAGCGCAATGTGGGAGTATTTGTTCCAATCACTTGATTGAGGTTCGAAATTTCACCAAAAGTACCCGTGAAGTTTCGAAATTTGAATTTGAAAAAAATAAATAAATTAATCAATTGGGTGGGGACGAATCGCATTATCGTTATTTGTAACTCATTGATGTATTTAATCTAGTAAATAACACCGGTGTATATATACGTCTCTCTCAACCTTTACGTTAAATGTCGTGGACGCATATATACGTCATTCCGAAATACGATCCGAAAGCTATTCCAAAGGCTTTAGTACCCAACAAAATGACCTTGGTAGTGTTTGCAAAGGATTTATTTATTTCGAAAGACAATTTGCTTTTTTATGCTTTTCTTTTCCATTTAATGCACCGCATACACACACCAATGTGAAAAACGAGTAACTTTTATGCGGCGTTTAAGGGGTTAAAAATACATGAAGATAAACCAGTTTCTTTGAGTCCTTTACGAAGTTTCAGAACCTCTAAATTAATACTGACATGTATTTTATTCACTAGTGATCAATTGAATATTCTTCCTTCTTCAAAACTTCATACAGTTGAGTGGGTCTAAACAATAGTTTAGAATGCTGTTGTTTTTGAGCAGTCTTTAAGATTAATTATCATCAATTAATCAACGTCATGAGAAGGAGATAATACTGTTTACTATTACTTATATATGTATTATATATAACGTGACAATGAAAACGAATTTTTTTTGGTGTTAAGAGTACACACAAAAAATAACCGCAAACATCTTCTAGATAATTATAAAAAGCTTTAATGATCACCATGCTTACTTACTATTACATTTTTGTGTTACTTTCAAAAGACAAAGCTTAACGGCTAATTTGTTTTAAATATGTAATAACAAGCACATACAAAGCGAGTTTTCTTGCAAGAACATTTTGTTTTGTTACTCAGAAAACATTAATTACTGCCATTCTAGCACTCTGTTTGTTTTACTTGTTTATCATTAAGTTTTGCATTTTGTTGTTATCCTGAGTAATGTACTGAATACTCGCGAATTAATATAAGTTTTTACTTGAACTTGATAAGTGGCTTTTATATCAAATTTTATTAATCAGTTTGGAGTTAAACTTGTTGTCAGTTTTAAAGGAGAATTTTTAATTTTTGTAGGGATGAGCATACTTTTAAAACCACGTGTCACACTGTTTGAAAACACAATTTATCAAAAAAATTAAAATAAATAAATCGTATAAAAATTACTATTTAGTATCATCATTAACTCTATTATAAGAGGTAAAAAGTAATAATAATGATAATAATGATTTCACACTTGATGGGGAATTGGTTTAGTAAATATTTGATTACTTTTTTTAATTTTCAAACACAAAATTAATTTGAAATTTTTATAAATATCTGTATTGTTTTATTTATACAATTTGTTAATAATATAAGTTTAAAATAATTGACTCCACAGATTTTAATCCAAGTAAGACTCTGTGTGTGGATTCTAACCTTTATCTAGTAATTTACACTAATGTCCCAAATTAAGGTAACAACCATAAAATTTGTGAAAGCTGATGAACCATTTACTGTACTACTACAAAATTTGGCACAGATACATATTACAGAGTCAAAAAAAGAAACGAGTCTTACAGTAGTCGCATACGATGTGTAACATCTGACATGTTATCGTGGTAAATTCGCAATAGCAACTTAAATCCTGAAAAAAATGAATCGAGTATGATTGGAAATAATTTTCTATGGAATAATTATATCTTTAATGAAAATTTTATTTAATTAACCCAAGGAGTAATACAAATTTTATCAAAAATAATTATTCTTGTTCAATTTGGGGAAGAGCGGTAATGATAATTTATGATAACAAAATATGACACATATACTTGTGTTTTCAAAGTATTTAAAAACCGTTGAAAAATAGCATAAATAACACCACTGTTAGTTGTTCGATTTGTGTTCATTTCGAGCTTGAGTTCATCATTCAAAAAAGCTATGAGTGGCTCGGCTTTTAGAAAACTGAAGTTAACGTTAAAATCACCACTCAAAATCATGAAAAGCGAGTGATAATTTTTTTTTTTTTTAAAAGAGCAGAACCACCTTCGGTGTATGGTAAAAGTAAAAAATGCAGTAAATCTTTATTTTTTTTAACCGTTTGATTCGGAGAAATGTATACGACCACCGAAATCACTGTTTGTCCATTTTCAAATAAGCATTTTGCCGCACATATGTCCCCAATATCTTGACTAGCAATACCCAGTCCACTTGTTTGACGATAAGTAATATCCATACGTCGAGCCACATATCATCGTCTGCTTACGACAGATCGCAACACCAGCGGCTCTGTGGCCCGGTCGTTTAAACTGTACGCAGCAATCGAAGTTAGGTATCGAAACACGTTCGTCATTGTCTAACCACGTATCTTCCTAAAGGACTTAGCTTCTTCTCTGATCCTTAAGTGAGAAAACAAAAACAAGGATCCCACGGCCAAGACTGCAGGGGTGGTGGATGGGGGCGGAGCCCCTCCTGATTGAAGGAGAAAAACAGAACTTCACTGAAAAGCGCACGCTTCCCCAACTTTCTGTAACGTATTTCAGGCCTTTTTCACGAAATCACTCCCACAAATCTTCAGCAATCGAGAGGAAAGATGTTACACATCAAAAATATAGCTACGTGACAATATGGAAATTATTTTATCTGTGGATTAAGATACAAGTCATATATAAAAGTGTGAAATCATGAATCAAAGGTAAAGCATTTACCTAGAAAAAAGTCAGCTTAATATGAATGGGACTGTTGTGAACTGTTATACAATGCCACCACACCCAAGGACACCTTTGCCACCAAATATGCCGATTTTAGTTACGTATAGGACGAATGAGAGAGAAAGCAAGCTGCATTCCCTCTAAGGTGAACACATGACAAGAATCATTCTGTCTGGTACATTTCGACTCCTCACAGAAAAGAATCTGCCCTCATTCCTGTGGGTGCCACGACTGATGATTTCAGCTCCAAAATATCCAGTATTTCATGCTGGATGCAGTCAAAGAGACGTTACAGACAGGACGCCTATGGTTAAGCTTGGAAACTCTTCCTGCAGACACAACTACAAAGTCAAGAGTAAGATGAGGAACCATTGCCCACCTATGCCGTCGTGAGCTTATTGCCAAGTAATGATCAAATGTGCAGATGCCAATGCTCCATGGCAACCTAGGCTGACCTTCTTGGTGACAGTATCACTGGTTTGGAATTGATTCTATAACCGAGACACAACTTTCGGTTCACTTGTAACCATCGATCCACCTCCGCTTGAGACTGGCCAGTTTCAATCTGCCAACTACTAAAAAATTATTATAAGTCATTCTTAATGCAAACAGATTATTTTGTTTGCTTTAAAGCAATATTCACAACACTGGAGGCCATATCCCTGCATGCTTGAAAGGTCTCAATCCAGTAATTCTGCAAAAATTAATGCTCAGCAACATCTTTTCCGAAACTGAAAGTTAGTATATAGAATACAAACTCTATCAGGGATACAAATTAAAATGCAAAATAAAATACAAATTAAATTTACAGGAGGCATTTCAAAATTATGTTGAAAAACTTGTTTGTGACCTTGATTTAGGACTTAAGTATATATATATATAGCAGTAAATAATTCAAAAGAAGACTAATAAATCCCAAGCATCCTAAGATCAGACCGGAAGAACCAAGAACATGGAACCATGACAAACCAAAAAAAAAAAATATATATATATACATATATATTATATTCGACAATGTTAAATTCTATTGAAAAAGTTTCTTAGAAAAATTTAAGGTAACATATAAGTAAATAGATCACCGGAGAATTATTCCAGAAAACTGTAGGGAAATGGTTCATAGGTTATCAGTTTTAGATCTGCTTATGGCTCATACGCCAGATGCTTATATACTTGCTCTAATGTCGCATAGTGCTGTAATATTTATATTATGCACATCTACTTGAAACAATTAAAAATGTATATTTTTAATAAATTCTTAACTCTCTCTTTTTTAATAACATTGAAATATTTGGCCGCATCAACTTAAATAAAGGGGCCATGACATTTTAAAAATTTAATGAAATTATCTCTTAAGTACTGTGGACAGATCAAAAAAGTACTGTATAAAAAACATTTGTGTAAAAGTAAAATAAAATTAACTCTACTAAATCGAGTTTTAGAAATATCAAATTTTTATTTCCATATTTTATTTTTTTTAAAAAAGGATTGTGACTAAAAAGCAGTGCGTTATTTATTACTAATGAAATAAATAAAAAATCTGAAAATTAAGAATTTTGGAATAAGTTCAGATGTAGGTAGTTAAAACAGTATGTAATAATTATGTATGCAAAAAGCCATCGCTGTGCCAATCATCACACACTTTTTTCTGGTACATTCAATTTTGTACTGGTTTTTGGCATCAAACGCATTTATTAAATATTTCCTGTTTCTTCTTGGCCTTTCTTGTAAAACCTTAATGAGTTTTTCAAGATATCAATTTTTTCTGAGGTTTAGAAAAATATTGAACAAATTTTTCAGGATATATTCCTTTAGTTTTATGTCACTGTTTTGTTTGTCAAACCATTAAGGAAGTAATTTGAGCAAATTCATAAGAAATCATAGTAATTTTAGCAAATCTCACTCTCGCTGTTTCTACAATAATCCCATATCTACTGTGGCGTAGTATACCAGACCATGAAACTAAAAATGATGTATCTAGAATCACGTTTCAAGGACAATCCTTATAGTGTGATCTAGAAAACTCCCAGTGGGAAAATATTGAAGCTCAGTTACAGTTTTAATATGGAACTATTTAAGGATAGGCATCGAAGGGTCTGTGAGACTTAGAGCGAGTAAGTGAGAGAAATACTAACGTCACACTATAAAATTGGAGACGGACCTCGTAATTTTAAACCATGGTTAAGTGACGATAATGACACCTGAGCTGGCACCCCTTCTCTTTTAATACCATTACACAAACGGGAGGATGTTTGAGCCTCGATTGATTTGACATGTAATGACCCTTCTACACGGCAAGCCTTCAGCGATACTCATGACATGCCAGCCACAAGTCCGTAAGCATTATCACCTACCACCTATGAGACCCAAAACATGTGGTATTTTGCGTAAATTTTGAAAAGGAGAGTGTGCCAGCTCAAGTGTCGTCCTCGTCACCTGACCATGGTTCAAAATTGCAAGGTCCGCCTACAAAAGCCCTCGTGTAGCCGAATAGGGCGATGTTAATTCTTATTCACTTACTGAAGACTCAAAACAGAAGTTTAAAATTATGTTATTACATAAAATAGTGTCTATACCTGAAATAGAGCTTGTATATGAATTTTATTAATGGAGGGCTGCCCATACGGTATAGTGGTTAGAGACGCCGACTGCTATGCCGTAGGGGGTGGAATCCTGGAGAAGACGTGGAGTTTATACATTTGCAGCACGGGGTTACTATAAATAGCCGTCGAGCCACAAGTTTTCTCGTGAGGTTGGTAGAAGTGGAAGAGAGGTGTGAGAAGCCTCTTCCCCCCCATTGTGTTCTCCCTCAAAATTGCATGGGAATCGAGCCAAATTGTACTGTCACCTGACTAGTGCTCAAAGCTATGGCTAACGTCAGGTGTACTATTAGCCCCTTGCCACGATAGATTTCGTGAACCGTGATATGATGTTACTGTCGATCAGGCGGCATAAGTAATAACAACAACATTAATGGAGGGGCCGTGGTAGATTAGTTATTATAGTCACGAGCACGTGACAAGCGTTTCATGTGGTCGAGTCTTGAAGACCCACCATATAAAGGGGATGATGCATATTAACTCTGCCCAGACAAGAGCAATATTAAAATACTAGATACGGCTCAAAACACTCTCAGCAGAATGATAGTTGGCGCCACCAGGAGTATGCTCAACCCCGATATTCGTAAATGTTTAAAAATACCATCCTTTAAGCAGCACATCCAAGATATTTCAATTAAATTTTTTGTTTCACTCAATAGCTCAGAAAATATTAATATGCAAAACTTAGAAAACTATACTTCCAATATTAATAGGAAGCGACCCAGGAGAATTCTCCTGGACTCCAATCCTCTATAATTTATTTTTTACTATTTTAAATTTGTCAAATTCCTTACTCGTAACTTTTTTATCCACTTTTATCTTATTATTTGCATCCAATGTTGACTGTTCTCGTGGCGGAGTGCTAAGAGCACCCTCTACACTCTAGACCAGGGGTGGGCAGACTTTTCCAGGGTGCGGACTACTTCTAATTTTTTCAAGGAGTTGCGGTCCACCCAGTGTCAGTGGCGCACACTAGGGCTAGGGAGGGATCCACGGGTCCGGACCCTTCCTCATAACCCTTCATTTTTTTCCGATTCATTATACTTCCATATAAATAGTATGTAAAATGTAAGCAAGTATTTGATATTAGTAATTTTTTTTATTTATTATTGTTAATTATTTATTCAGTAATTTATTTTTTGCTGTTTTTTGTTCCGTACAATCGACAAAATAAAAGAAAAACATGTTTGGCTGCGTATTGAGATATGATACACGAGAATGGTAGACCTTCAAAAAACCCTCGATCATCTTCCCTTTAAAAATTCCTGTGTACGCTACTGCCCAATGTCGTAGATGTGGAGAGGTAAGGGAAAGATTATTATTATAACTTAATAACAAGTACGGAATATGAACTTATATACCTACAGAACTAAAATAAAAAAAAACTTTTAAAACAGCGTTTAAAGCAAAACGCAAGATACAAACATAATAATAATAGCCACATATATAATTATATCAAATACTACATTTATTATGAAGCAATTCTAAATACATTACTAAAATAAAACATTTTTATCTAAAGTTAGTTTTTGTTGTTATAATCAGTAGCCAAGTTGTTATAATCAGTTTTGTTGTTGTCAGCCAATCTTGAATTTTCGTACATAATTACTAACTGATAAAAGTTTTAGGCGCGGTCACCCCAAAATGTCTTGGCGGTCTACCGGTCGATCTCTATCGACGTAATGCCACCCCGGCTCTAGACTATAACTGCAGCACGGCCGTGCGCGGTCAATGCGAATCAGGGTGTCCACCTCGCAGAGACCCACCTCGTACTTGTTTAATTTTTTCCCCTACTGGACATTGCGTCACTACACATCATTACACATACTCTCACCCCCCATGGGCAACCATTTGAGCCAATATCCTCGCTACTCTGAATCCAAATTGGAAGACACTCTCTCTTCCACCAGATTCCAAGACCGAGCCACCCAAGATCTTCACCTCGAAGCCCCGCCTACCGGCCTGCCGCCATTCGTCCAATAGCCAAGCTCCTACGCTCCAGCATGAAAGTTCAACTTTGTCATGACCAATATAGAACTTTTTTCTAGCCAGATAGGGGTCTGAGGGTTCCTAGAAACCCATGCACCCGAAAACATACCCGTAGATCCGTAGATTAAATCTGCTCAGGCTCAAAGTCCTCCAGTAGGAGAAGTGTGATAGTTTGGAAAGCGGTGATAGCTGTGGGGCTTTCCTACAAGTACAAGGTTAATCTCAAATAGCCATTGTGTTGCTATATAAACAAACGTTAATAAACATTCACACACAATTAATGAATCAAATACTACACTATTCTTTATTTTTCAAACTTTTCTTTCTATTCACATGATGGAACTTAAATTTATGCATTCTTTGAAAGATCACTCAGATATTTAAAAAGTTATTTTACTTTTAAATCAGCATTAACAAAATGGTATATGCAATGATATGATAGTAAAATTCGACTAAAAGTTATATGAGAGGGAAGAAAAACTAAAAGGTGAATGTGAGAAATTATTACATATCATTTAAAAATTATCCCTATCCAATTAAAGATGTTATAATAAAATGTAAATAATTCTCAGTTAATGACAACAATCGCATCCATTTGATTTACCACTCTCATCCTGGCAAAGCCGAATTTATAGCGTACATTCTTGTCATCCCCTTCCCAAGCATACTCCTACACAGGTAGCGTTTTCAATACATTAATTGGAATAATCCACTCGAAATAAACACGTACCCAAATTTCCTTTATAGCTTGTTTGGAATGCTGAGCTGGTGAGTGCCATCGTAGTTGTTGTAAAATTCCCATAAAATCTTCAATAACGTGAGAGCGAGCCCATTTGTTGTAGATTCGGGTTTCATGGCACATGTGGGAATTCGAAACAACGCTTTAAATCTAAATTGATCGTAAATAATGGAATGAATAGCAAAATGTTAGGGTAAGGGGAAAAAAGCACATTGTTTCCATACGAGAAACAAAAAAAAAATACCCCGGTGAAGAAATGATGCGTTCCGGAAAACAATAATTCAGAACTCTTACGTTATGAGTACAATTTGATGAATCAGTAATTTGTATGCCAAATGTAAAAAGGAAAAGCAGCGGAAGGGAAAAAAACGCTCTTCCACATTGAAGGGGGAGAGAAAAATCAATATTTCCCTTTTTAACTCACTGTCCCTCCATTTTAAATTGTGTGAAACAGAGACAAAATGAATTACTCTAAACGTCGCAATTTCGCTCATTTTATTGCTTACTATTCAGTCCATTCCCTGATATACTTCTGAAGAAAGGCGGAATAAAAACAAGAAGAAGAAATAACTTCGATGATTACATGAATCACAGAGGAAACATTTGCGTCCCAAATATAAGAGGGAAAGGGGAAAGAGGATGATTGAAAGGAGTGGAAAAACTTTTGTATCGTTGAGTTCGTTTTTTTGCTTTCTGTCTTCTTATTCTCACGCAACATAGGGATGCTTCCCTAATTATTGGATCACTCGACCGAATAAGGCCTTGTTATGATTGTTAGAAGAATTGTATTCAATGCGGAATGCATGGATTGAGTTTATAGTTTATTCTACTTCAGTAACTTCCAGTACATTTGCAATTTTGATCTACCAATAAAAAATGACAAGTAGAAACACATAATAATGATATGGATTTGTATTGGTTATCAAAAAGACTTAACTGAATATTAATAGCTTGAAGTTTGTTTCATTTGATTCAGGAGCATAATTATATTGTGCATTCCATTATTATTCGTGTATTATATCTATAGCAGCAATTCTTAAATTGTGCGGTGGACCCCCTAGTTAGGCCCTGATAATTCTAACAGGAGAGTGAGGGCATATCAAAATGTTGAAAATAAACGATTATTTTATAAAAATTATTAATTTACTGAAATGAAACAAACAAAAAACTTTATGGCATAATAAAAAAATGAAATTCACATTGTATATTTATTGCAATACGTTCCGATGTAAAAATTAGAAAGGAAAAGTAACAATACTCTTATCCAACTACTTAAAATACTTATTACTTAAAAGTAACTTACTTAAAATAACTATTTACTTAAAACTAACTTACATAAAAATGTATATTACTTAAAAGAAACTTACTTAAAATATATATTACTTAAAAGTAACTTACATAAAAGAAACTTACTTAAAATATATATTACTTAAAAGTAACTTACTTAAAATATATACTACTTTAACGTAACTTATTTAAAATATATATTACTCATAAACAATATTTACAAAATTTAATACTGATCTTGATAATGTGTACGGTTTATAATAAAGGTCTTGTTGAATCTTTAGCGTCACAGTACATTACCATTGAATTCAACAAGTTGTTATTGTATGGGGGGGGGGAGGCAATGAAAATTATGATTGGAAATTGGGTCTCAAATATTGAAAGTTTGAGAAGCACTGAATTGTGGTTTGAATATTGTGTTTACAAATGTTAAAAAATAACAAAAATAATTTTTTTGAATTAAAAAAAAATCATATATTTTTTTTTATTGTGTCCAACGCAACTTTAAAATTTTTTACTCATTTTTATTTTATTTTATACTTATTTATTCATATAAAATTTTTATCTCATGATAGCAATGAATGAAGAACTGTTGCTGACAGATATGCTATAACACACTATGGTTTTGGATATTCAAATTTGGAATTAAACTTTAAGGTGTTTTTAATTGCTATTTAGCTTAAAGTTATTGATTATAAAATTTTGTAATAAAGCACATTTAAATAAATGTTTGCGTTTTAAAATCTGGCATATATAAATAAATGTACCCTATTAACAATGTAACAGCAACGGCATACATAGATTCCAATTTTTAAAAATTCTAATTTTTAATGAAGTATTTCTAACCATTTACAATTCGTCATTGTGATATTGGAATAACATTTTTAAATCGTTTTTGATATTAAACATCATTAATACTTCATTTCAAATTATATCCAAAAGGAAATATTGAAGCAATTTACATATTGTAGCATCTTTCGATGTTTATAACCGATTTGGACAAAACAAATGTTCTTCGTTCATAACCTCTAAATATAATGTCACATAGCATAGGAGGATCCATTTATTTTATCTTAAAAATATATTTCAATATGATTCATATAGTTTAATAATGGACGGATATTTCTCAGGACTGCCTTTTAAATAAATAATGTGTATCCATAATACATTATTCATGGATAAGATAGTGGACATTTATCCTTTATAGTAAAATAATACAAAACAATATAAAAAATATAAGAGCTAGAATTACTAAACAATTTATAAGTTATTTAAATTTATTAAGCAATTTGTTTACATTAAAAAATATAGTTGCAAAATGAAGACAAATGTAGTATATTCTCAGATATTTTCAACACAACTTCTCAGATACTAAAGTAACATAGGATTGCAATTTAGAAAAATAAAATAATATATGCGTGGGCACAATACACATTCACAGAGTTTGACATGTAAAATATATAACACATTAAAAATAATGTTTTTTTCAAAATAGATGTCTATAATTTCAGTAATTTTGTTTAGTTATACGAAATATGATAACATATACATTTACTCTTTTTTTCAATATGTTATGAATTTACTAAAATGTCTAAAATGTTAAAGTGTCAAGAAATTAATAAAGGGTTATGTAATCAATTGATCTTCATATTGAAGTTCATATATATATATATTTTTTTATGAACTCTACTTGAGGGCAAAAATGATTTGTATACTGATGATTAAAATTCATCTTTTAAGCTTAAAAGAAAAATAAAGATAAATGATTCAGTATATTAAACATTGTAGACTATAAATACATGTATAATAACCATAGTTTTGCTTCATAAAATTCGTATCACTATTTAAAGTTATTTTCTAAATGCGGAATTGTAAAAAAATATCTCGTTTACCTTCAATCTGTACAGGCCTGTGGTTCATATGAAACGTGGGTATAAAGCAATTTTTCAAAGGTACATATGATATTTGAAATTATATACAATTTGCTTCAAAAATATTTACGTTCACGGAAATATAGTGTATAAAAGTAAAAGTGTTAATTGTCTTTTTGCCTTGTATAGTGTATAGTAGAGTTTTGAATCGAAGAATATGTTAAGCTGAATCGGAGTTGTTACTATTTTTGTATAAGATAATGAACTTCAAATGGAAAATTCAGTACAAAAATGTAACATAATCTTTATTTGTGATCCAACTTAATTCTTACGTGTGAGATATTAGATCAATCGTATAGAGACCGAAATCCTCGAAAGAGTTACTGGTCTACAATCAACAGGGTAGAAGAGGGATATACCATTTTAGGTAATTTTCTCGTCATCGAAGCAAGAATTTTAATTACGATGCCCATCTTTCTTAATCCAAGAAACCTAATCCTACAAAGACATTAACTTATGGGTCTATAACCCATTAATCGATACATTTAAGGCCATCTGATAAAAAAAGAATAGCTATTATTTTCTGGTAAAACCAATATTGTCAGTTTTTGAGGTAGAGACAATTCGAGTTGGAATCTGAGTCTGTCAGAATTCATATTTTTTTTCAATGGTATTGTTATTTCTTGTGAAAAGATTTTAATTAGTTTGAATGCATGTGAGTGTAAAATTAAATTTTTTTAATGTGTTAAAATACTTAAAGTTTTAATGAGTTAACATAAAGTAATTCAAAATTTGTTAAAATAATATGATTTTGTAAATGTACAAAATTTCTTTTACAAATATATATGGTAAATTTTTATCAAAAAAACAAACAAAGAAAAGCAGTGTAATAGTATTCATTTTATGGCTAAAAATAACAACGATTTGTTTTATAAATTGCTTTATGGTTTTATATGGACAAATTTGATTTAATTTATTTGTAGTGTCTTATTCATTGCGTGTAAAAAAGTTAGACATGCATAGCTTTAACATAATCTCATGATATCTAATGATAGGAAAATAACAAAAACCTTGATAAAAAAAAACAAATAATCCATGCATAATTATTTTTTTAAATACTTTAGTATCAAGATCAAAAATAGCGCTGCACCGATACTCAAGAAAAACAAATTGAAAGTTTATCCTAAAAATCGATTCGAATCCGATTAAAGAAAACCCGTAATCGAAAGAGATTTCAGGGGGAAAAAATGGGTCATAAAACTAACACTTATTACACCGACATGAAATTTTCAAAGGTCAAGAAGGCCAAGCATTTCTCAAGGAGTACAGTGGTCCTGTCAACAGCAGTAGGCGGTAGCTCATGAAATTTTATCAAGACGACCGGTTTGCGGCTGTCAACTCTTATACTCTCTGGTCCTAGTAGTTGTCCGTAGTCATTTCATCAACACTGGATCAATAAAGAACTTTTTATGCTTTTTTTTTCTGGCCTAAATATTTCACCATCTCTCTACAAAATATTTTCTAAAATCGATTTTCATTTTATATGTTAGAATTATCTGAAGAATTTATTATTCTTAGGGATCGTGCATAGAATTGTACAAATAAGTAAAATATTAAGGATTGGGTTTGGGATTCAAATGCTTATAGCAATGATAATAAGTTGCAATTCATTAAGTAATTATTTTATTGTTTAAATTTTGTAATAGAAAACAATTTAATTAATATTTTTGCAAATCTAGAATAAAAATAAAGATTTTTGTTTTTGTTTTTTTGCGTGTTAGCATTTGAAGCTTATGTTGAAAATTAATTAAAAATATTTAAAATGATATACACATATTAATAATTACTTGTTAAAAGTTATTTGGATTCAGGTTATTTAGCTGTCTATACATTTTAGCCAAATATGCTTTCTTACAAATTACAAATTAGCTTAAATATGTATTCATTATACAATTAATGTTTAATGTAAGACAGTTCTTCTATTAGAATATTTATTTTATGTCATTGCTGTTAATTCCATATCTATCATCAATCAATTTATTCCACTGTTAAAATAAAGCTTTAATTATAATTACTAGTTTATTTTTTTTAAATATTAAATGCCACTAGAAAGGATAGAGTAAAAACACTGTGTATACATTTGACCAATACATTCCAGTTATACTAAATTTTAATATATTGCTTAAAATCTAAGATTTTGCACAAAAATAATAATAATAATAATAATTTTGTACATGCTTGGATTTAATAATACATAAGCTACGCATGTTAAAGTTAATGTTTGCATGTATAAACACATATTAAGTATTATTACAAAATCCAATCAATTTTATTCGAAACATGATAGAAATGAATTGAACATGAAGTCTGAATTCTTTCTTTAAAGGAAAAATTACTTTCACTTCGATCAAATGCTTCATAAACACAGAATTCAGGCTTTCAAGTAACTACATACAGTTTTCTTGTAAAAAGTAACAGTAAATTAAAGAAAAACTCTAAAATATGTATCTTTTGCATAAAGTATAACGCGGAATTAAGCACTTAAAGGTTACAGATTTTTTCTGTTTAAAAAAAAAATTATTATTAATTGAATAAAACATTTCCGATATCTTAGGTTCAAAATAATATTTAAACACTTGTTGTCATATATATTTCCATTGAAAATAGTTTCGGATGCAATCAGTTGTCAATCCTGACGCCAATTGTACTTCCCTAAACCTGATCTCCGATGCACAAGCTGCTGCAAGTTAGATATCACATCTATTACGGTATTTGAATTTCAATGCAGCTGCCTGAACGTATGTAGATGACTTTCTGATGCTTCGTGCATCTGACTTTTAAATATATAACTAAAAATATATTTAAGTAGGGAACTCGAAATCTTATTTTACTTCCCGCTGTGGTGTTATTCCTTTTAAAAGAAGACATTTAATTCTATTTAGAATGAATTATCGTTTGGAGGTTGCAGTGAAAGCTTTCATTTTGGAAGTCACAAAGAGGAATAAAAGTGAAAGTTGGCTTTCACTCCAGTACTCGCGACATTTTGCAGATTGAAAATGCGGGAGCATAAAAATATTATTTGAAATATTTCCAAATTCTGCTGACATGACAAAATATTTGCGGAAGAACATGAAACATTTCCTATATATATATATACGTAAATATACAAGTTATGAGAATTAATTCTTTAAGAACTTGTTCCTCCCTCCTTTTCTTTTTTTGTATAAATATATATATATATCTTTTCTTAATATTAAGTTCTTGAAAAATATTTTATACATTTTCTTTCTTTTGTTTAAGTCTTTTCCTTTTTTTTTTCTTTTTCATTGAGTGAATGAGAGTTATATTAACTTTGTAATATAAAGTTGCACGCGGGCTAATGGCGCCGAGCCTGAAGTTTTGAGCCATGATCAAGTAAAGATGATGGCACAGGAGTTGGCACCCCCTCTCCTAAATTCTACACCACACCAACAAGAGGAAGTTTAAGCCTCGAGAGATTTAACTTGCAACCCCCTCCCTCTACACGGGGTGTCTTCAGCGGCTCTAGGCTCGAACTCGTGACACGCCAGCTACGAATCCGTTACTTTTATGATGGACATTCTGTCACACGTTCATTGGTGTTTGGCGGTTATGATAAAGATCAGTCATAATCAGAACAAATAAATTTTATTATTCTGTCAATTAATTCTAACACCCTACTGTAGGAAATGCACATTTTATTAAATATAAGAGCAAAGCACGGTAGAAGGTGTTTAATACTTAATTATGATTCAAATAAACGTACTATTAGAACGTTTTGGTAATATACGTTCTGAATTACCGTAAATCCTTTCTCAGCTATTCAACTTCTAGTCCGCGCGATATTAATCCAATCCAATTTATTAATTTAACTGTCAATTAACAATATTTAAATATTCAACAATTAATCACCGAGTAACTTTCTACTAACTCACAGCTACTTTCCACTAATCACTAACTGCTAACTTCTAACCACTAGCTCCGTGTACTTAAAAGTTAATGCTTAAATATCATCCTTCATTTACATAAACCATGTCTTCTTCGGGAGAAAGTTTTCTATATAACCATATTTAAAAGAAATACTTTTCCCCAAGATGATTAATAGAGGTTCACATGGATATACCCTTTACAGCTTGACCCTCTTTTTCAAATAAGTTTAAACTGAACAAGAATAAGTTCCATTCAAGTTTCAAATACGTTTAGAATAGAATTTATGTTATGCAGTTAGTTCATTTTTGATTAAAAATAATTATTTCTGTTAAAATGTGTTAAACTAAGTGCAGTCATATTACAGAAAATGTTTGATACAAAGTAATAAATTGTAAAAATG
The DNA here is from genome assembly GCA_019973975.1 of Trichonephila clavata. Classification (NCBI taxonomy): domain Eukaryota; kingdom Metazoa; phylum Arthropoda; class Arachnida; order Araneae; family Nephilidae; genus Trichonephila; species Trichonephila clavata. Next base: position 211,525 of record BMAO01036907.1, read on the forward strand.
CTTGTCAATTTGTGTTCCAACGTAGAAATACAGTATCGGATAAAAATTCGACGTATCAAAAAAGAAGAGCTCATTTAACAAAGGTTAAAAACAGCAGTTCTTAAACTGTGGGACGCTTCCCCTAAGGGGGCGTGATAAACTTACGTGGAAGGCGCAAGCATATAAAGAAATTGAAAATAATACATTAAAAAGTTTATTATTTAAAAAAAAAATTTTTATTACATATCAACTACTTATGTATTAAGTTTTGAGAGTGTTACTTTTACCATGAAAATCTGCATTGTGTACAATTAAGGTCGTATTGCAGCTTTAGATTCAAAGTAATTTTTAACTACATTCAATACATTGTTATTGTACGTGAGGGCGTGGGCGATGAAAATTATGAATGAAAATTGGGTCGCAAATACCGGAAGTTGTAGAAACACTGGTTAAAAAACATTGAATATTTTTAGTTGTTTGAGCAAGATGTGCCAAACGCATAATGGTTTTCATAACCCACATAATGACATAATATTTTGGTATTTATTTCTCAGCATTATATTTGAAAAATAATATTAATTATCAGCATTTTTAATTGTTATAAAAAGCTAGTATTCATATAAATTACAAATAAATTACAATACAATATTTTTAATGTAGAAAAGCTAGTATTAGTATTCGATTACTTCCTTAAATTTAGTTTATTTTTTAAGAAATTTTCGAATGAAATATGAAATTTTACTCTAATGAGAGGTCAAAAACCCACTAGACGCTCCGTGGTTACTACCACAGAGCACAGACAACTGTTTCAAAGTCACTTCGATGAAGCTATTTATAATTTCTGAGTTTCCAAAATCGCTTCAATACGTTACCCTTTAAATTGCACGAAACCGGATGCACAATTACAAGTTTCACAATCGGCAGTCTATAAGACATATTGCGCGTACATTCTTAGGTCGTCATGAAAAATATCTTCAGACACTAAGATATTAATCATAGAACAGATAATGACATACCGTATTCCTCACAGATGCTTCTTTTCATTTCTATTCGTATGGTTTTGATTCAGTGATGAGTGAAGAACTATTTTTGGTATAAACCCATCATTTCTAGTAGTGCATTTTTGATTTAACACTAAGAGTTATATATTTCGACTTATATAATATGTACGCTTATTTTGATTGTAGGGTTATTTCGCTGATTGTCAAAAATGTATTAAATTCTGATTCTGGTAAGTTTCTGCCAGTAATTCCCTTATTTCAGGGAACAATACAAAGTTCTGACTTAGAGAGGACATTTTAAGCTCCTATCTCAAATACAGTTTTAAATAAAGGACCGAATGTTTCAAAATGTTACAAGAAAGATGTTCAATAGTTGTTTTATTACTCGGAATAAATTGACAACTGGAAAAAACTACAATTTGATAAAATGTTTCATTTGTGTGTGTTCTTTTTAAAATCTTTTCACAAATTCTGTAATATTCAGATCAATTTATTTAAGATATCTATTTTCTGCAGAAAGTTTTGGAACTCACTCGTGCTGTTTAAATTAATTTTTGTTTTTATCTAAATGTATCCATTTATATTTGGTATAGTTTATGCTCTTAATGTTCATATCTCTATTCTTCTCACTTTTTCTTTCTTCTGTTACTAAAATAACATTAATCTCAATTGTTGCTATTTGGAAGTTATTTTACGTTTTTCAGCATGTTAAACTAACTATAACAGAATTACTAGTGACTTATGCAAAATAAAACTATTTTCGAAAATATTTTGTACATAAAAAATTTCATTTGGATTAACATACAGAGAGATTTTCCGAAATGTGGAAGGATAAACTAAAAAAAAAATTGTTTCTTACCTAGTAACAATCGAAAAATTAAGGTTAAAAATAAAAGATGGTTATATATCAATGGTTTTATCTATTGCACGGAACTGACTTAATAGCTGCTATCCCAAGTTGGGTGTAATCGTCTTCTCTAAAGTATTAACAATATATTGATTATTCAAATTATTAAAAATAAGACTATTTTCGAATTAGCAAATTATTCAACATAAAACTATTTTCGAAAATATTTCGCGTAGAAAAAGACAATTTTGTTTCATATAAAGAGAGTTTTTCCGAAGTACTGTAGTATAAATTAAGAAAAAAGTTTATTATGTACAGTAATAACAACTGAAATATTAAGAGTAATAAAAAAAGTAATTTATATTGATGGTTTTATCGCTAACAAGAAACCGATGGTTTTGCCCTAGCCTTTGTTGGATGAAATCGGTCTCTCTGAGCTATTATCAATATATCAATAAAAAATTTTCATATTTCAGTAAAATTTGGTTTTATTTTCTTCAAATATTTTGATTTATGCATGAGGTTAAAGTATTACCTTATTTATGAATCTACCAATTCTTATTAAATTTACATTCAGACTAAATGATGCAAATAAATATATTTTGTTTATTTGTAACGATAATTAATTGTTACAATGTGGTTAGGTAAGTGATTTACTCTGAGTTAACGTAATTAGTCCTTATACGTTAATTGCAAACGTAATAGACAGAGGACTTTTTTAAGTACTTCCCTAGTGACAAATCTTCGTTTGATCTGAAAGGACTTTCAGTAATCTAAGGATTTGCTTGCCTGGACAAAAACAACTATCCCATTCTTAGATGCAATCAATAATGATACAAAATCCGTGTCAGTTCTTTTCAGACACTTAAGAACAAGGGAGAATTCAATCATTATGGTTTTAAAGGAGAGATTTAATTTATTTGATATATTTTAGGTAACTGGCCATGTTCAGAACCATGATTTTGGAAGAGCATTTGTAAATAAATATTTCATTCTTAATATTTTGTGTCACTTGAATTAGAATATACAAACAAAAGTGTTAAAATAATATTTTTACAGTTAGAAAAATATTTAAATATATATATATATATATATACACTGGTGTGCAAAAATTAAGGACGAAGTCGAAAAATTAGCATATCAGCTGAACGAAGAGGCAGAGCGGACAGAAAGACCAATCAGGAGATTAAGTTAGGTGATGTACGGTAGCACATGCGCAGATATGAAGGTAGACGTAATGGGGGAGTGTCTGAGTAGTAACGCATGTTGTCGGTGTAATATTAGTATTTCTGGCAAAGAGATTGCACACCGTATAGCAGATAAAATCACACCGAGTTGCTGCCTCAGCGAGAAATGGCGAATAATCAATCTGTTAGACGACATCTGTATGCTTTTACCCAAGGTCGAATCATTGGGAAGTTGGAGGAAGGTCGCAGTGTGACAAGTGTGGCTGTAGAGTTCGGAATTGCTCACAGCATCGTTTCCAGACTTTGGAGACAATTTCAAACTACAGGAACAGCTATCCGGGGGTTCAGTAGTGGTCGTCCACGAGGAACCACACTCGCAGATGACCGGTATATTGCCTTACAGGCCAAAAGAAACAGGTGGCAGACAGCGGGAGAAATCGCTAGACACACGACACAGGCGACTGGACGACCGATATCGCGTTTTACCGTGGCCAGAAGACTGCACGGTGGTGGTCTGTTTGCACGACGCCCTGTACGGTGTGTACCTCTAAAGCCTGCCCATCGGAGAAGGCGTTCTCTGTGGTGCCGGGAATACCGGAATTGGAGAGACAATGAATGGGGACGAGTACTCTTTACAGATGAGAGCAGATTTAGTCTGAGTAGCGATTCTCATCGCATACTCATCTGGAGCGAGCGGGGAAGCCACAATCATCCGTCGAACATCATTGAAAGGGACAGGTATGGAGGTGGTGGTGTTCTCGTTTGGGAAGGCATCATGCTTGGTAGTCGTACAGACCTTCACATCTTCGACGCAGGTCCAGTCAACGGGACCCGTTATTGTAACGAGATTCTTCTTCCATATGTGCGTCTTTTAGAGGCGCTATGGGTCCGCAGTTCCTTTTCATGGACGACAATGCACCATGTCATCGCACAGTAGCTGCCGAACAGCTCTTAGAGAGTGAGGATATTGAACGTATGGATTGGCCGGCACGATCTCCGGATCTCAATCCCATCGAGCATGTATGGGATTTTTTAGGCAGACGCTTGGCAGCTCGTACCTTACCACCAGTAACGATCCAGGAACTTCGATTGGCGCTGCAAGACGAATGGGCAGCAATGCTTCAACAACTCATTGACACCCTCATTCTCAGCATGGGCAGACGCTGTGAAACCTGCCTAGCAGTCAGGGGAGATCATATCCCCTACTAAAGACCGGATATTTCTTGCTGGACACCCATCACAGGGATGTTTCGGCCTTCAGTCGCATTGCGCTCCATGCTACTTTTTCAATAAAGCTTCTTTTTATCCCTCTGATTTCTCTTTTAGTGAGTGTTGCTTACATTACTCATGTCCTTACGTATTGGGGATCTTACGGTATTAAATGTGTTGATTTGGAATGCTTTTGTACAAAGTTATATTGAAAAAACCGTCTCGTCCTTAATTTTTGTACACCAGTGTATATATATATATATTTTTGGCAAAAAAAAGAACAAAAATGACGTTTTTAAAGCATTTTTCTTTTATGAAAAATGCTTCTATAATAAAAATACTTACTTTGCAACGGATCTATCCGTGATTCTTTCACTGATCCTCTTGGGTAAAATTATTTTTTTAACTATGAGTTCAGTTGAAAACCTTTCTCGATTATGAAGACGAGATTTAGGCAAATGAGTAATTAATTCTATTTAAATGTTGACATTAGAGTAGATGATGACGGTCGATGATTGATAGTTGACGGTTGAAAGCTGAGATTAAAGTGTAAATAAGATTACGACTGAAAGGTCGTATAGTACGCAAGATACCTGAAGAGAATTCAAAAGTAGGAGTCAAGAGTGCTGATATGTACTTTTACTAATGTGTTAATTGATTAACCCTATGTGATTACTTTCCCAGGTTTAATAATGTGTGTGTGAGTGCATTCCCTCCCCTGTAATTGTGTTGGTTGATTAAGAAAAAGTAATAATAAAATTGTGTTAAAGTTACTACGGTTGATCATTGCTCGAACCCCCAAACACTAACATCCTCTGGGGTATTACAACCTATATATATATATATATATATATATATATATATATATGTAATAGACGTGACCGTTGAAAGGTATTCGTTATACGATGGCCGTTGACATGATTTCTTTGAAATATGACGATGTAGTTGGAATGGATTCTTTATATAAGATTGATCAGGCAGTAAGGTGATTGAAGAAACTTGTTTATTCTTGAACACATATAAGTAAGACAAGGACGACACATAGATATACGTAATCACAAAAAGACACACACAATACACAAACACTAGATGTGGCAGACTACATGACGACAAAAAGCGAAGCAAAAAGCGCGCGTAAACGTGTATGTGTTCAGAGCTTTTATAGTGGCGGTGAAGGTCGTACGACTCTTTTATAACAGGAGTCGTGATTGGCTGCAAATGAGCGGGAGCAATTAGATTAAGATTACGCGGTCGTACAATTAGATTAAGATTATAACAGTCAGAGGCGAAAGAACTAGAAATAATTTGACGGGGTACAGTTAAGGAGAATTAGAAGAAGTCATTACATTTTTCCCCCTCCGTAAGACGCGTGTATGCGCCAGGGCCCTTGACACACACAAGTACCTTACAGAGATATTACATTTTAAATTAAATATTATTATTAAAAATTTTCCTTCACACCAACCAGCAGACATAAAAACTCCAACACAGAAATAAAATATGATAACAAATATACATTAATATAACTGTAAAATATGGGTACCCATAAATAACCTTCAAATTGTATTAAAATTCAAAGTGTATTAAATTCAGAAATGTAATAAAATTCAAAATGTAGATAAAGTTCAAAATGCATGGAAGTTCAAATTGTATCAAAGTTCAAAATGTTCACTTTTTCTTGAGTGGTTGAAGTAATACTGGTTACCACTATAAACGTTGCATCATATAAGTACACTATATCAAAAATAAAAAAAAATAAACACTTGAAATGGAATGTAAACAAAAATAAGATTCAAAAACATAATTGTAGTATAAAATACCATCAAGGACAAACATCAAAGGAACATCTAAGTTTGTTTCAAAATAAAATAATAGACTTTGTCTAAAAGTAAACTTAATTATCTCAGTATTTTAGACTATTAAGGAAGGGGAATTTAATTCAAACTCTTCCCTGTTTCCATCCAAGAGTACACACTTCTCCAAAACTGAAACAGAATACTGAGATGTAAACAGGAAAAAATTTGAACTGGATTGGAAGGTGGACCCATGTTTCGCACATTTATAAGATCTGTATTCATTTCTCATTGTGATATTTCACAACAACATTTTTTTTTTTAAAAAAAAAGAAAAATTATCCTAAGAGTGGAAAGAAGGGGGTCCAACTAAGAGGGGTAAAAGGACAATGGTCTGGTTTTGTGTAGCTGTGTGTGAATTTTTTGGTTACTAAAATGATTATCATTCGTGACTTAATTTTAATTCTTCAGGAGGATAATAAGTTCTCAATTTTGACACGTGAACAATTTCAGTAGGTTTTTTGGTTAAAGCATTGGGTTTGGTTATTTCATAATTTACATCTGACAATTTTTGTACTATTTCATAGGGGCCGGAAAAAACTGGGGATAATTTTCTACGATTTGGATAATTAAATTCTTCATACATTACAATGTCACCAGGTTCAAAGGGAGAATCAATGAAACGAGCATCATATTTAATTTTGTTTTTCTCATGATATTTAATAGTGTTTTCTTTTGCTAATTTTCTGGCTTCTTCAACTGGAGGGTAAAATTGATTTTGAGCTAAGGGAGGTGTATATGGTAAACTGCCAAAGAACAAATATGCAGGAGGGAATTTTGTGACTGAGTGAGGTGTTAAATTATATTCATTAATTACTTGTTCTAAAAGTTTAGTCCATGGAATTTTGGTAGGAGAAGAATTTACTTTACATCTTAATTTAGTTACAATAGACTGATTAACACGTTCACATTTTCCATTTGTCTGAGGATGATGAGAAGTAATTAATAAATGTTTCACACTATAATTTCTTAGAAAGCGTTTAAATCTAGATGAGGTAAAAGCACCATTTCTATCAGTTAACAATTTACTGGGTATTTGAATTTGGAAAAGTTGTTTCAAACAATTTGTATAGGTTTCTGTTGTTTCACTTTGGAAGGAAAAGCCCAAACATAGCGAGTTGCATGATCTATTATTAAGTGGAGAAATTTTTTAGTAGAATTATAATAATTAAATCCACCAACAGTATCAACAGAGATACACTCAAAAGGTTGATCTGTGGGAGGTACAGCCTGTAAAAGGCCAAATCTTTTTTGCCTTTTCTTCTTATTTAATTGACATACATCACAATGTTTAACAAATTTTGAAATATCTAAGTTAATATGAGGCCAGTAGTATTGAGGAGTAATTAAATTTATCATTTTTTGAGTACCTGGGTGTCCAAATTGTTCATGAGCATTTTGCAAAATTTTTCTTCTTAATGAAAAAGGTACAACAATTTTAAACAGATTTTTCTTTTTAAGGACAATGACATCATCAACTTTCTTATATTTAGGACCATTTACATTGTCTAAATTTTGATATGTTTTTATCTCATCTAATTCAAGTAAATGTACAGAGTGCTGGATATATTGAGCAATAGGATGTCTCGACAACATGTCAGCTTCAACATTATTAGTCCCTTTTAAATATTTTACTTCATAATCAAACATGCTTAATTTAAAGACCAACGAAATAACCTACCCCTTAAATTTTTCACATTTTTAAGCCAAACAAGAGCAGCATGATCAGTATGGATTATGAATTTTTTACCATGTATAAATAATAATAAAACTTATCAAGAGCATCTACTATGGCCAAACATTCCAATTCTGTGATACAATAATTTTTTTCATAGCCACGTAAAGTTCTAGAATGATAAGATATTGGGTGAAGAGTACCAGAATTATCTGGCTGTTTTAAAACTGCACCAATTGCACTTTGAGAAGCATCACAGAACACATGAAGAGGTAATTTAGGATCATATAATTGTAATACAGATTTAGTTGCTAATTTATTTTTTAACAATTCAAAGCTGTTTGACATTCAGCAGTCCAATTCCATTGTTTATCTTTCTTTAAGAGCTGATTTAAAGGTTCTCTAATTTTAGCATATGAATCAATGAATTTGTTGTAAACATTTACAGAACCAAGAAAACTTTGAAGTTGTTTTACATTTTTAGGGGGCTGTATTTTTTTAATAGTTTCAATATTTTGATTATCTGGTGTAATGCAACCTTCTTTAATTTCATAGCCTAAAAAATTTATTTTATTTTTGCAAAAACACATTTTGAGAGTTTTAGTTTAATGTTTTCCTCCTCACAAATTTGAATACTTTTCTTAAATGAGCATAGTGCTCCTCTAAAGAATTTGAAAAATAACTATATCATCAAAATAGTGACAAGCAAAATTTGAACATTTATGTTTAGTTAGAATTTTACGAATAATGCGATTAAAAATTGCAGGGGCATTTCGAAAACCAAAAGGGAGAACTTGAAACTCATATAAACCTCAGTTGTAATAAAAGCTAATTTTTCTTATCTTTATCGTGAAGAGGAATGTGCCAGTAACCACTTGCAAGGTCAAGAGTAGAAAAAATTTTAGCATTATTTAATTTATCTAGCAGGGAGTCTATTCGAGGTAAGGGTTCTGCAACTGTTTTACAAATTGCATTCAGTTTTCTGTAGTTAATGCATAGTCTTGTTTTTTGTTTTTCATCTGTTTTATAAGCCAAAGTAACAGGGGAAAGAATAACAACTAGTTGATTCCTTAATTAAACCTGCAGCTAGTAAATTTTGAATTTGTTTAGTAATCTCAGCTTCTGAAGTAGCTGATGTTCTGTATGCTCTTTGAGAAATTGGGAGATCTGAAGTTAAATTAATTCTAGGGAGTTCATTCTTATTTTACCTACATCATATTTATTTTTGAAAAAAACATGGGAGTATTCTGAGATAAGTTGCACCAGGTTAGGAGATAGTTCTTGACAATCAGAGGTGAAAAAATTCCTCTGAGGTACTGACTAAATCTTCCTGATTAGGTTTAGGTTTGTTTACATTTTCCTGTATGTGTAAAGACATTTGTTGTTGATTTTGCTAGAGTTATTTACAATAATTTGTCCATTTTGTAACAATTGGTTATGTTCACAAACAATCATAAATTTATATTGGCTACACTCTGGTAGTCCTAGGATAATATAAGGTAAACTACTATTAATAATATACAGATTTATATTTCGTTCAATTTGTCCTATTCTTAGGAAAGTTTGCATAGTTGATTTAATTGAAAATTGCCATGGGCTTGATTAATATATAGGCCTAGTTCTTTGTTTTGTTAGTTTAAGTTTATTTACAATATCTGCAGAAATTAAAGATAAGGTGGATCCAGTGTCAATAACAATATTTACATTACTTTTTCCTGTAAAAGGTAATTGTCCAAGTTAGCTAGGCTTGGCAATGGTGAGACGTGTCCGGACACTTTTTAATTGTCAATATGCTGGGCCAGGGGCCTCAGTAGAAGGTTGTTGTCTCTGGTG